>JAMAJW010000105.1:0-115491 GCA_023628855.1 Coniochaeta sp. PK30-01
GGGGGGGATGGGGAAGACTTTACGTTGTCGATTTCGGCTAGTTGTTGGATGAGTTCTTGTTTTGTGAACGGGGCGTGGATGTCCACGGACGGATGGCTGTCCTCTTCCATCGTGACAGATAACTCCCCGAGTCCTGAAGGATGTTTCGTTCCTATTTACCTTATCTCTAGGGCCGCTGGCCGATTTTATGAGAAATTTCTGGCTGCTTGTCTGAGGGAGTAATGTTGAGTGACGACGCAGATGTTCAGTGAGTTGAAGGTTGGAAGTGAAGTTGAGGCAAGGTGCTCCACAATTCCGCTAACCTGATGGGGTAATATGTGAATCGTTTCAGCGAGACAATACGAACACAGGCAGGTACAGTTTGAGAAAGAAAACTCAGTTGGGTCCCCCTACCTTCTCTACCGTTCTGGATCCCGGATAAGATATCTCTCTCCGAAGACTAGGTGGATGAGAGGCTGATTTCCGGGCTTTTTGAGTGCTTGCTGTCAGTAGACGACCAAAGGTTGCACAGTACAACTGTCATACGGAGTATACCACAGGTCAAACCGCTAAGTAGAGGCAAGATAGAGCGTCGTATTGTTATTCGGCCAGGTACATGTCTATTCGACGGATTGTATCAGCGTCAGCTTGGTCTCTTGTGAATACTCAAACAACACCAAAGTACGCCAGAGTTATAGCTTCACCGGATCAGATGAGATGCCAAGGCCGACTGCTAGACTTTTCGGTCCTGCCCTCGAACAGCGCAACTGTCGTGAAATGACTATGGAACTGGGCGCCCCTTCACCTCTGCCCCGGTGCTACTTTCCTCATCACACCGATCTAATGCTGTTCGACTTGGACGCAGTATCTCTTGTCGTCATTAGGTGCTTAGTATCCCCTTGCTGTACCATTGAAAACTACTGCAACATGTTATTTCTCTCCTAGAAACATATAATAAAACTCCTCTCGGTCATCATCCTCAGCGCATCTCAGGCCAAAAGGTGTCGTGGTGGTAAGAAGTCAAGCTGAAGCTGTCTGATTGGCTGTGTCGATGCAGTACTAATGTGGGTCGGCGTCGACTGAGTCACGTGACCAGAGTTGATCAATCAGACAGCAGCATTCCGACAGGCGACGAGAGCTTAAACATTTCGAACGACATACTGTATTGTACTGTACTATTGTCTGTTCCCATTCACCTCATCAGGAATCCACTTAAAGGTGACGGACAATAGAAGACGGCACCAGGGGAAACCGTTCTCAGAAACATTTAACTCCTTGGTTATCATCGTTGAGCTTCACTTCTTGCCAAGTCTGCCTGCCATACCACATCCTCCGTTGCGGATATCCGTCCAGCCGCCATCAAGCAGGGGGTGAGAGACGACGTTGACGACGATATGTGACTGGTGATCTCACCAACGAAATACACCAAATACACCAAGCCGAACCAATAAGATGAGCGGCGCAGTGCCTCAGAGCGCCGGAGGTGCTCCTGCCGGAAACTATGGCCAGCCGCAAACCGGGGGCGCACCCGGCGCTGGAGGCGCGAACCCTCCGCCGCCCGCAGGACCTCCGTCTGCCCAAAACCTGAACCAAATAGTAAGCTTCCATGGACAGTCCTGTTGCCCAGGGCCAATGTTCCTTCCTTCCCCCCCCCTCTCGTAACCTCTTTAGTCGATGCACCGCCGGTCTGCTCTATGACAGTGTCTGTGAGTGAGACTCAACGTCATCGAGGGCTGTTCTCGAGACGAGTTGTCGACGAGGTCCCATAGCGAAATCCCATTGCTACGAACGATACCACACGGTTCAGGATATCTGCTACTTTGACAATCCACACTTGCTTGCCCATCGACTCGCACCTTTTGCAATGCCACCACGCTTGCCTCAACCGGTAGCCCGCCTTACGGCTGAGGTGCGAGGCTCACCGTCATCAATAGCAGATATCGCACATCTATCCCCAGCAGAAGCTAACTTTAAGAAAAAGGTCACGGATTATCTGCTCAAGCGCGGTTTCACAAAGACGGAGGCTATTTTCCGCCAAGAGTCGAGAAATCTAGGGCCCGACGGCAAGCCCGTCCACGTCAGGGCGGAGGATCTGGGTACCAAGCAATACACCCAGGCCTTCAAGCTCTTGAGGGACTGGATCGAGAAGAATCTCGACATCTACAAAGTAAGTCGAACATCGTCCGTTGTCTTGTGTGCTGCATGATAACCTAACAAAGTGCAGCTCGAGCTGAGCAAGCTCCTCTGGCCAACGTTTGTCTACTCTTATCTCGATCTCGTCGAAAAGGGCTATCCGGATGACGCAAAGGTCTATTTTGATGAGTTCAAAGATCAGTTTGAGAAGGCGCATTCGGACGACCTGAAGGTCCTCACTACCGTCACATTGCGCCAGCACGTCCGCGAGAACAGCGTCACGAAGCTTTACCGCGCGAACAAGTACAAAATCCCATTGAATGTCCATGTCGCCGGCGCCCTCTTCCACTTCCTACAGAGGGAAGCCGACAACGGAGGTTCCGTCATCAGCAATCTCTTATCCTCCGACTGCGAGGTGACCGCTCAGGCCCGTGGTCCCATTGAGCCCTACAGCTTCGAGGCCATCTACCGCCGTGCCCAGAATCTCGATCTCGACGAGGCGGATGCCGAAGAAGGCATTCCGGGCGTCTTCACAGGTGTCACCAACAAGGATGTTCTCGATGCCACCGTGCCACTTCGACTGGGCCCGCTGCCCATGGAACCCGAGCTGAGAGACGACGTCCGCGCCGAGCTGGAAGCCGAGGACCAGCGACAACCCCCGGCCGATGGCTTTCCATCGCTCGTGGACGAGTTCGATCAGCGTATCAAGCGGGAGGAGAGCGCCGATGGTCCAAGTAGGGCTGACCTTCCGCTTCCACCTTCCCGCGCCCGGGATGTAATCATGGAGATGCAGAAAGTGAGAGAGAACCGGGATAGATTTAAGATCGAGGGACGCACCGGGGGGGTTGGCGTGCCGGTGTCAGCGTGCATCTTCACATTTCACAACACGCTTGGAAGGTACGAGATTCCAGTTCACTCTAAACTCGTCTCGATATTGTCATTTGCTAACTGCCACCCAGCGTCTCGTGCATGGACTTCTCAAAAGACCACGAGCTCGTCGCTGTCGGCACGATGGACTCGTACATCCGGGTCTGGACTCTCGACGGCAAACCCCTCAAGTCCAAGCTGGCAAACGAGAAGGACCTCAAAGTCAACAATCGCAAGCTCATCGGACACTCCGGCCCCGTCTACGGCGTATCGTTCTCGGACTCCATAACCAATATCAACCACAACATCTACCCCGACACGACCAACAAACCCGAGACCAACTCCAAACTCCTCCTCTCCTGCTCGGCCGACGGCCAGATCCGCCTCTGGTCCCTCGACGTCTGGGCGTGCCTGTGCATCTACAAGGCCCACGACGGGCCCGTGTTCCGCGTCCAGTGGGGTCCGCACGGGCACTACTTCGCCAGCGGGGGGTGGGACAAGACGGTCCGGGTCTTCATGCAGGATCACGCGTCAGCCATGCGGCTCATGGTCGGCCACGACACCGCCATCTCAGCCATAGCCTGGCACCCGAACGGCACCTACGTCTTCTCGGCCTCGGACGAGACGGACAAGAGCATCCGCATGTGGTCCGTCGTCACGGGCAACTGCGTGCGCGTCTTCACGGGCCACACGGACTACATCTCCTCGCTGGAGGTGGCGCCCAACGGCAAGATCTTCGCGAGCGCCGACGCGGGGGGGAACATCTTCTTCTGGGACATTGAGAAGGGCACGCGCATCAAGCGGTGCCGCGGCCACGGCAAGGGCGGCATCCCGAGCCTGAGCTTCAGCGTGGAGTCCAACGTGCTCGTCTCGGGGGGACTGGACGGCACGGTCCGGCTGTGGGACGTGGAGCTGCCCACCGACCCGGCCAAGGCGAATCCCCTCGCTCCCGGCGCGACTCCGGGGGTGGCGGCGGCGGACGGGACGGTGCCGGGGGGCGACGGCGCGGCTGTCCAGTCCAATGGGCCGAGCATCACCGTGCAGGGAGCGCCGGTGTCCGCTGCTGGTGGTGGTGGTGGCGGCGGCGGCGGGGTTGGTACCGGGGCCGGCACGGTTAGTGGGGGAACGGGCAAGAAGAAGGGCAAGGACGTTCAGATCACGCCCGATCAGATTTCGGCCTTCCCGACCAAGAAGACGCCGGTGATGAAGGTGCAGTTCACTAGGATGAACCTGGTGGTCGTGGGCGGGTGCTTTGATCCGGAGCGGTAGAGACGCGAGCGGAGGAGTGACGATGACTACGTGCCGAGGGTCCCGGAGGCTGAGCTGCGGGAGAGGGTGGTTGAGTCTACCTCTCGGTTTTGATGGGGGAGACTTGGCAGAAGGCACAGAAAGATTGATGATGATGGAGGAGATGAGCACCAGGAGTTAGGGGGCTTGCGTGTTGCTTTCGCTTCCTGCTCTGCCTTGAGGACAGGAGTTGGCCGGTGGGCATCACTTTGGTAAATGGACATGTGTGATTTGGAGGCGAAACAGCGTTACCCGAAATACAGCGAAATACAGTTGGACTGGCTTCATGTCGGGTTTTAGTTGAACCTCTCGCATAGGTCTCTGTTCTTTCCGAGCGGCAGATCCGCGGTGGGAGCCTGTCCGGACAGTGGCGATATGTTGGACAGCCAGGACGACGCTATGTCTTCACAACGTGGGCAATGTGAGGCTCAGCCATGGCGGCCAAAGGGAGCCATAGCTTGAGTGTTCAGCAACAGCCTCTACGTTGGGTCGTCATGGGCTGTGTACCAGCAGGGCGTGAGAGGCACAATGTAGGCGACGTCTTCATCTTGTGTCCGTCACCAGAACTACCACGATATCTGTAGGCAAGGACTAACGGTTGGACTTTATCGTTACACGTTCTACCCCCTTGATAACGTGTGCCGAGAGGTTTATGTCTACTCTTCTACAGCCGCCAGACAACAGTAATGTTACATGCTGGAAAAATACTTACACACGATTTACGCAAATCTAGACCCTCCTTCCAGATACGCCAATCCATGCCAGAGCAGAGTTTATCCCCTTTCCCCCCAAGCGCCAGCCAACCGCGATCAATGCATATAATATCACTCCGCGCCGGCGTCAGCGTCCCTCCTCACGAGCGTCTTCCCAAGAAGCCTGTAGTGCCTATCCGCATACACGAGCCCAAACTGCTCGCGCCCGTCGTCCTTCTCCGTCTTCTCGCTCGCCTCGACGATGTCCACCACCTCGGCCACCACGACGGCGTGGTCTCGCACCATCATGATCCCATCCGCGGCCGCCTCCTCGAACAGCTTGCACCGCAGCACGTACATGACGCCCGGTCCGTGCAGGACCGGCGGCTCCGTTACCGCCTCTACGACGGGCTCTGTTTCCTCTCCACCACGCGTAGTAGAGACAGCGTCCTCGCCGCCACCGCCCCGCACGGCCAGCCCCGCCGCGGCCAACATCCGGCGAGACCAGGTGCGCTGCGTGTTGCCGCCGGTGAAGTGGTGCGCGACGCGGGCGCCGCGGGCGTCGCCGGCCAGGACGTGGAGGTTGAGCAGGCCCGTGGCGCGGACGGCGTCGAGGGTACGGGACGGCGCGGCGACGTGGAAGGTGACTAGGGCGGGGGCGAGGGAGAGGCTGGTGAAGGAGGAGACGGTCATGCCGCGCGGTTGCTGTCGCGGTCGCGGTTGTGCGGACGAGGAGGAGGAGGAGGAGGCGTCGCCGGGGCCGGAGAGGGAGGTGCACACCAGCACCGAGTGTGGGAGGAGGCGCATCATGTGCCGCAGCTGCTCGCCCATGGGCACGGGCTGCTCGGCCGCGGAGGAGGAGGAGTGCGGGTGGATCGAGGGGGGGAGGGGGCCGTCGGTCGTGGTCCAGAGGTCGGCTTTGGGGGTCTTGTTGGAGGAGGTTCTTGTTTGGCATGCTTTAAGAGGGTGTCAGTGTGTCTCTGTGTGTGTAATGGAGGTGTGTGTGTGATCTGGGCGTAGACAAGACAACTTACTCGTGAAGCCATGGCGGCTACCGGCCACTGCGAGCTCGGCGTGGCGGGCCATGCTCGACCTCGAGAGCAAGCCATGGCCTGTAGAAGAGGATATCACGCATCTGGCTGCAGAGCCAGGCACGCGGCAATGCTTCATTTCAGCCCATGGAAGCCAATTGGGCGTATGCGACGGGGGGTTTTACTTGTCGTCGTTCGTGTCTGTCGTTGTTGAATCCATCTGTGAGTCGTGACGTTCCTGTGTTCAAAATTTGGTGGAGCTCTCTCCCTCTGGTACGTACTGTCCTGTACTGCGTAGTACGTACCTCGAGCTCCGATAACGATAAGGAATTGCACAAGTGGTCTGTCTGGCCAACTGTACCAAATTTTCAAGTCTGACCTCGATTGAAAGGAAAGAGCAACCTACCGACAAGGGCCGCCGGCGACGACGACGACGACGACGACGACGAGGACGAGCAGCCAGACACCAACACCCACGCTCACAGGCACATAACAGACGGCACACTGCCGCAGATCCAACATCACCACCACCGTCGTCTCCTTTTTCCATCAATCCGCCCTCACCGGGGCCGAAAGCAACAGCAACAATGGCGCCCAAACTCCCGACAACCCTCCTCAGACGACCATGCCTGTCCGCACAAACCACATGCCAAAGCTCCCCCTCCTCCCCCCTATACCGCCCACAGAGCGTCAACGGCGGCCAGGTCCGCCACGCGACCTTCGTCCCGCGTTCCAGGCGGCCCTACACCTTCACCCAGCTGGTGCAGCTGTCGGACGGGTCGACGTACACGATGCGCACCACCTCGCCGGCCGCCATCTTCCGCAGCACCAAGGACACGCGCAACCACGCCCTGTGGCAGCCGTCCGACTCGTCGCTCCGCAACGTCGAGGTCGACGAGGCCGGCAAGCTGGCCGCCTTCAGGGCCCGGTTCGGCAGGTCGTGGGACGTCGACGTGGCGCCGGCGACGACGGCAGAGGATGGTGCGGTCGAGGCTGCGGCGGCCGAGGAGCAGGAGCAGGGGATGGATTACGACACGTTTGCGGATCTGATTAGTGGTTATGCGAGCAAGGAGGGGCAGCAGAAGAGCGGTGGTGGACTGTCGGCTAAGGAGCAGGCGAGAGTGGATAAGAAGAAGAAATAAAGGGTGTGTGTCGAAGATGAAGGTCTGTCGAGCTCGAACGGATGAGCAGCAGAGCCAAGAGGCACGGCATGGCATGGCGATGGGTGGTATTATTACCAACTATGATATAGAGCTTCGCTTTCTGTGAATATCCTCGCTGGGGGGTGGAGAGGGCAAAAGTCACCAGCTACTACACTACGTACTGTACAATGCATGTAACAATACCGGAGACACATCATAATGGAAATACCAGAAAGAGACGATCAAAAATCCCCCGAGCCTTCCCCCTCCCCCGAGACCCTGATGGGCGAGAAAAACCTCACGCAATTCTTCGCCGTCGGCCGTAGAGTCCGTTCCCCATCGGAACCCTCGTCGCTCCAAGCCCGTGCCGGCGACGGCACCGTGACCTAGTCGGAATCCTCGTCGATCCTAGCGCGTGCCCGGTCGATGGCGGTATTACCGGCCGGCTTGTTGGCGGGCTCGATGACCGGCGGCCGGTAGAAGACGGTCTCGTCGTCCTCGGCGTCGAGCTGCATGAGGAACGTCTCCCACTTCTCGATGAGCTGGGGGATACTGTTAGCACATAGTCTTTCTTCCTCCTATCTCTCTCTCTCTGGTGTGTGTGCATGTGTGTGTCAAAAGGGGAACATACCTCCTTTTGCGCCTCGACAGCGCCCTCCAAGAACGTCTCGACGCCGGACTTGAAGTCCTCCACCTTCTCCTTCTCGAACCGGTCCAGCTCGGTGCGCATGAGCCGCCCCATGTCCTCGAACAGCAGCCGCGCCTGGTGCACCCGGCGCTCGGCGTCGGCCACCTCGGCGTTGACCTGGTTCAGCCGGTCCTGCTGGCTCTTGCCCTGGCGCAGCAGCTTGTCCTGCGCGGCCTTGCGCTTGGCCAGCTCCGACTCGGCCGCGTGCCAGGCGTAGAAGGCCTTCTGCCGCTGCGCGAACGCCTGCTTGACGCTGCCGATCAGCCGGATGTACTCGTCGAGCACGATGCCGAAGGTGAGCACGTCCTGCTGCGCCTGACGGTCGTAGACGTCGCGGATCGTCAGCTGCAGCTCCGACAGCGCGTCCAGGGGCCCGGACAGCGTCGGCGACAGCTCCACCGTAGAAAGCGCGTGCAGCGACGCCGAGAAGTCCCCCGCGCTTTCGGCCATGGCCTTGCGCTGCCCGACCATCGTCTCCATCGCCTTGAGGAGCGCCTTGAGCTGGTTCTCTAGCGCGTCGAGGTACACCTTGCGGTCGTGGAACCACTGTGTTTCCTGTCAGCCAGCCATATCATCATCACAAAGGGAGAACAAAAAGAAGAGGGAGGATGTGGGGGGGTACGACAATACTCACATCGTCTTGCTCGACAAACTTCCCCCCTCCGCCAACGCTGATCCCGAAGAAGCCCTTGCTCTCGCCCAGCTGCGGCTCCTTCCTCTCCTTGTGTTTGACGTCGATGTTGAACGTCTCGCTCTCCAGAAACAGCTTCAGATCCGCGTCGTGCTGCAGCGTGGGGTGCGCGGCCGTCTTGTTCAGCATCTTCTCCAGCGCCGCGCGGCGGCTCTCGACAAAGTCACTCTGGAACCGGCCGACGGCCTGCTTCTCGGGCGGTGGGGGGACGACGACGCCCGGGTTGTTGGCGTGAAGGGTGTTGTACAGCCACAGGAAGTCGCGGTAGCGGCGCTTGACCTCGAACTCGGGCTGGCGGTACGCCTTGCTGGTGGTGCTGGTGCGCACCGAGTACACGATGTGCGAGGACGTCAGGTCGCCCACCTTGTGCGGATCGCCGACGGTGATGCGAAACACGGGCCGGGCGGCCTGCTCGAGGCTGACGCTCGGCGGGTTGGTACCGCTCTGCACGGGCGAGGCGAGCGCCGGCTGCACGGGCGGCGGGTGCCGCGCACCGCCGGGAGATGCGAGGGCGTCGTCGTCGTGGTCGTTGTCGTCGTCCGGGATGCTGTGCGGGTCTATCGGCCCGCGACGGGAGGATTGCTGGGGAAGGGTGGTGCGGACGGGGAGGGATTGTTCCTTGGAAGGAGGCGCGGGAGGCGCGTCGCCTGGGAGGGCGGCGGAGTCGAGGGGCCCCGGGGCGCCGAGGGGGCCGAGAGGGTCATCTTCTACTGCCTGGAGGCGGGTGGGCTGGGCGACCAGCCGACGAGGTTGGGCGCGCGAGGGCCGAGACGTGCTGCTGCTGGAGGAGGGCTGGGACGGCGGTGCGGAGGGGGTTGACGATGGGTGGGACTCAGAGGTCTCTGAGGTCTGCGATGGCTCGGCTGATGCTGCTGTCGTCGAGCCCTGCGAGGGGGCGGCGTCGGCCCAGGGATCGGGATCCATTGCTGCTACTGGAGCTTTAACTCTGTACCAATTGTAGCGCCCGAGTGAGGAATCGACGAGCGTGAGCTTGGTGAGAGCCGGATATTCTCAATTTCTGGTTGCTTGTGATTGGATATGGAGAAGGAGCTCAACTGTGTAGGCAGAGATACAGGTCATCAGCTCACCGAAGCTCGGACCCACCGAGTACGCAGCAGAAGTGGGGCGTGACATTGGCCACCCTCACGAGCTCACCGAACTCACCGAGCCTCACCTTCTTCACCACCGACTGAGAGAGGAATATGGCTTCATTCAGCACTTGGCAGTGTCACATTATAGCCAAGAACCGACGTGATGGTATCATCGGTTTTGCTTCAGGAGAACCATAGTTCACTACATCAACATACTCCTTACCTGCTCGCGTCGCAAGGGGGTGGAAAGCAAGAGAGCACCGATCAGCGAGTTGAACACCACCATACGCATTTTGTGGCTGTATATGGCTTAGACTTGGCGAATGGACATCATGAGGTTGCACTTTACGGACTGAGCGTGTAGACAGGACCCTTGAGCAGCTTCGGAGACTACGGCAACCTGGGAGTGTCCTTCATATTAGACTGCCTACACCAGTCTCAATATCTCCAGCATCATGCATGGCGAGGAGGCTTTCTGTCCACCTGAAAATATCCTAGTTCCGATCGACAGCCATGGTGATAATAGAGTACTCTACCAGGTCTATTTATCAGACGCTTAGAAACCTGACAGATGCTCGCTGGTTCCATGTTAGGTCAGCACCAATAATAACCGTCTGTTGCTTACTACGCCACAGCACCCCTTGAAGCCGATGAACCCTTTGGGCCGTAAATCGGAGTCTTCAACAGAAAAAAGGGCGTCAGTGGCCTCCAACTGTTGTCCAAGACAGTGAACATATTCTGACACAGGCAGACGTGACATGGGCATGGCAGCGGAAGAGCCAAAAACGGTGCAAGCAACGTCCGGAGTGCGGAGCCCCGGTTCGAGGCTCAGCGCCGACCCGGAGGCGAACGACAATCCGACCCACCACCACCGGCCGCCCTTCCGTTTCCGACGCCGTATACCGGCCACGGAGAAGGGTCCACAGCACAAGAACCTCGACGGTGCCTTCGATGGCTCGTTTGCCGGTACTGCAAGACAACGAACCGAGGCTTATGTCAAGCCGTGGTACCTGAGATCGCAGTACTTCACCGAGGGATGGACGGATACCAGCATCTGGAGGGCGGCTGTGAGCCAATGACCCGCATGATTTCCGGTACTCCCCATGCGTATGCTGACTGCGCCTCTAGATGGTCGAGTTGTTTGCAACAGCCTTCCAGCTCTACCTGTCTGGACAGCTTGGCATCACACTCATGAGCTACAAGACCACACAGATATTAGCCTACGTCGGCATCTACAACTCCCTCTTGTTGGCCGTCTTGATCTTTGACACTGCACCAGCCTCGGGCGGCCTCATGAACCCGATGATCACCTTTGCGTCCATGATATGCGGCCTCTGCCCCGTGCCCCGAGGCGTGCTGTATATGATAGCCCAGACAATCGGCGGAGCACTGGCGGGAGGCGTGTTGTTGGGATCTTGGGGTAAAGACCGAGCTGTCTCGTGAGAAACTCCATATCCTGGATCAAGGACATGTGTGGCTACTGACGACCTCCAGGCACATGGGCGGAGGAGTCTTCTTCGATCCCAGCATCATATCGCCTGGACAGGTGCTGGTAACAGAGATCATGTCGTCTGCCACCATCGTGTGAGTAACTGTGGCCCTCCAACGCCGGATCGCCGCATCGCCGCATTGGGATCCCGAAGTTGACTTCCATCACAGCTTCCTAGCCGTCGGAGTCGGACTTGACCCACGGCAACAGCTCGTCTTTGGGCCGCAAATGGCTCCACTGCTGGTGGGCATCTCTATGGGACTGGTGACGTCCAGTACAACCGGGGTCGCTCCGGGATATACAGGTGCGAGTATCAATCCTGCACGAGCATTTGGGCTGGCCGTTGCAAGAGGAAGCTTTGCTTGTATGTGTATACCTGGTCTCCCGGACTCATATTCAAGAACGAGGTGCTGATATACCGCCACTCTGCTCATATAGACCAGTGGATATGGTGGGTTGGACCGGTGAGTGCTCGACAGCATCCCAGCAGCCGCTCTCACTGCACTACATGATACTGACACCTCTGCAAGGCGTTGGGCGCCATGGTCGTTGCCATGCTATACGAATTAGCTCCGCCATGTCATGCTTGAGGCGAGAATACGGCCACTCAAAAGGTAGAGAAATGAGACCACTTTTAGGTGCACATCTAATGTGATGGTGATGAAATCAAGGCAGATAAAGAGAGGTAAAGAAGTTTTGTTAGAACAAAGTGCTCGATAGTTCCGTGGGGCTGGTGGAATTGACCCTTGCAGTGGACGGGAAGGAGCAGAACGATGCCAGAATGTTCGTGCACCTGCGGAGGATCGTGGATTCAGTTGGTCGGAAGCATGCCCCACCTTCTAGATTCGGGAAGCTGCAAGAGTGAGGCGCCTTCCCCCCCCCCTCCTTGCAAGATTCACTCTTGTCAGCCTTGCCAAAAAGAAATCTGTTGCCTACTGCGTAGGAGCTGGAAGGCAGCAATTTGCGCCAAGACGCATACACAGTGAGGATTGATCGAATTGAATCTTTTTAAACATGCCATAGTAGAAATATCTGGCAGAACCTCAAATGTTCTTGAAATCGAATAGCATAGTATAATGTAGAATGTTCATATGAGATCCATCAGGGTCCATAGAATTTGTTCGTTTTGCTTGCCTCGACAAACTTTCCCCAAAGTACTTGTGCTAGTACGGCTGGAACTCCCTCCGCCAAAGGCGCAGCCCACTAAATCTGGCCAATCAGAGCGGGCGCTGCGTTGCTGTGGCCGCAGAATCTGGTCGATACGCTTTGTGGAATCTCATGGAAACTCGCCCAGGGGTGCCCGCAGCAAGTACATTTTAGGTGGCCGAGCTCCTTCCTTCAAAGCTTCCATCTTCCCTCTTTCTCTTCATCCTCATCCAATTCTACTCAAAGATTTGACACTGCAATCAAACTTCACCTCCCGCAACTCAATCCTCAAGAAGACCTTTGTCAGGTTTCTTGATCACTCTACACCCGATCATCCCGTTGATCTTTGATGTAAGTTACAGTGCCCCAGCCTTATCCGCTCCCCAGCCTGCTTCACCTTCCCTTCACCTCTGCGTCGCTGCCAGAACTGCTTCAAGCCGTGGCTGTATCGCCTGAAGCATAAATAAGCTTCTGTCCAGGGAGAATTTCATTTCTTCCTATATTTTGCTGGACTTTTAAGTCAGATTCCTGACATTCAGCGCGCCCTCATATTTTCACCACTGTCCTTACCACCACACACCACCACACCGCCCAATAATATCCGTCGTACGACCAACAGCTAACATTGGCCTGCTAGACCACATTTCACGACCGTTACGACCAGATACCCTTCACAATGGCTGAGACTTTCGAGTTCCAGGCTGAGATCTCTCAGCTTCTCTCCCTCATCATCAACACAGTCTACTCCAACAAGGAGATCTTCCTCCGAGAGCTTGTCTCCAACGCATCTGATGCGCTCGACAAGATCCGGTACGAGGCCTTGTCGGATCCCAGCAAGCTGGACACCGGCAAGGACCTCCGTATCGACATCATCCCGGACAAGGAGAACAAGACTCTGACGATCCAGGATACCGGTATCGGTATGACCAAGGCTGTAAGTTTTCATCTACACGAGTGCCTACTTCCCATGAGAGTTCAGCAGCTTACTGACGCTCTATCCAGGATCTCGTCAACAACCTCGGAACCATTGCCCGGTCCGGCACCAAGCAGTTCATGGAGGCCCTCTCGGCCGGCGCCGACATCTCCATGATTGGCCAGTTCGGTGTTGGTTTCTACTCGGCCTACCTCGTTGCCGACCGTGTGACTGTCATCTCCAAGAACAACGATGACGAGCAGTACATCTGGGAGTCCAGCGCTGGCGGCACCTTCAAGATCACGCCCGACACCGACGGTCCCCGTCTCGGCCGCGGCACCAAGATCATCCTCCACCTCAAGGACGAGCAGTTGGACTACCTGAACGAATCCAAGATCAAGGAGGTCATCAAGAAGCACTCCGAGTTCATCTCGTACCCCATCTACCTCCACGTCAAGAAGGAGGTCGAGAAGGAGGTGCCCGATGAGGAGGCCGAGGAGACCACCGAGGAGGGCGACGACAAGAAGCCCAAGATCGAGGAGGTTGACGAGGACGAGGAGGCTGAAAAGAAGAAGAAGACCAAGAAGGTCAAGGAGACGAGCATCGAGGAGGAGGAGCTCAACAAGCAGAAGCCCATCTGGACCCGCAACCCCCAGGACATCACCCAGGAGGAGTACGCGGCGTTCTACAAGTCGCTCTCCAACGACTGGGAGGACCACCTTGCCGTCAAGCACTTCTCGGTCGAGGGTCAGCTCGAGTTCCGCGCCATCCTCTTCGTGCCCAAGCGCGCTCCCTTCGATCTCTTCGAGACCAAGAAGACCAAGAACAACATCAAGCTGTACGTCCGCCGTGTCTTCATCACTGACGACGCTACCGACCTCGTTCCCGAGTGGCTCAGCTTCGTCAAGGGTGTCGTCGACTCGGAGGACCTGCCGCTCAACCTGTCTCGCGAGACGCTGCAGCAGAACAAGATCATGAAGGTCATCAAGAAGAACATTGTCAAGAAGTCTCTGGAGCTCTTCAACGAGATCGCCGAGGACAAGGAGAACTTTGACAAGTTCTACTCGGCCTTCTCCAAGAACATCAAGCTCGGCATCCACGAGGACGCGCAGAACCGCCCGGCGCTCGCCAAGCTGCTCCGCTTCAACTCGACCAAGTCTGGCGACGAGATGACCTCGCTCACGGACTACGTCACGCGCATGCCCGAGCACCAGAAGAACATCTACTACATCACCGGCGAGTCGCTCAAGGCCGTGCAGAAGTCGCCGTTCCTCGACTCGCTCAAGGACAAGGGCTTCGAGGTGCTCTTCCTCGTCGACCCCATTGACGAGTACGCCATGACCCAGCTCAAGGAGTTCGAGGGCAAGAAGCTGGTGGACATCACCAAGGACTTCGAGCTCGAGGAGACGGACGAGGAGAAGGCGGCGCGCGAGGCCGAGGAGAAGGAGTACGAGGGCCTGGCCAAGGCTCTCAAGAACATCCTCGGCGACAAGGTCGAGAAGGTTGTCGTCTCGCACAAGCTGACGGGCTCTCCCTGCGCCATCCGCACGGGCCAGTTCGGCTGGTCGGCCAACATGGAGCGTATCATGAAGGCCCAGGCCCTCCGCGATACCTCGATGAGCAGCTACATGTCGTCCAAGAAGACGTTTGAGATCTCTCCCAAGAGCCCCATCATCCAGGAGCTCAAGAAGAAGGTCGAGGCCGACGGCGAGAACGACAAGACGGTCAAGTCGATCGTGCAGCTCCTGTTCGAGACGTCGCTGCTGGTGTCTGGCTTCACGATCGAGGAGCCCGCCAGCTTCGCCGAGCGCATCCACAAGCTCGTGTCTCTGGGCCTGAACCTGGACGAGGAGCCCGAGGGTGCGGCCGAGGCTCCGGCCGCGGATGCCTCTGCTCCCAACGCCGAGACTGGCGACAGCGCCATGGAGGAGGTCGACTAAACGTGTCGCCGTTCGTCGTTCTCGGGTGCGTTGTCAGTGATTTGCAATCAAGGGAAAAAGTGTCTTTAGGAATCGGAGTTGGAAGGCAGGGTTTTTAATACATGGAATCCATCTGTTTTGACACTCCATTTTTTTTCTTTTACCGCTTTGCATGATTGCAGACCGCATCAGGGAGGGTGTTGACTCTCTTATCACCTGAGATCCTGTATTTCTAGTTAAAAGACATGGGACGCGGGGTTTGCTATCGGTAGACATGAATTGACGTCTCGAGATATCCATATTGCCTTGTTAAGAAAGTGATGACACTCATGCATGTTTCCTATCTCTCTGTCTGTCTTGTTCATTTCGGTCCCATTCTCACAATACGATGAAGCCATATTATAACTTCCTATCAGCTGCCTCGTGACACCAAAGGCCTCTTGGATGCTGTTCTCACACTCGCCTCCCCTCGTTTTCGTCGGCTATGCACTCTCCTAGTCTCGATTCCATCTTGTAAATAGGACTTTCTGAGTAAATGCCTCTTCTAATTATCCGTAGCATCGTTGGCGAGATCTCAATATACACATCAGTCGCGATACACCACGTTGACCACGCTGACCACGTTGACCACGCTGAGCACGCTGACGACGCTGACGACGCTGACCACTCTCGATCATGAAGTCGATGAAGTCGAGATAGTGAAACTGGAAACTGCTTGTTTGACCAATAGGAGAGCTCCCAATTCAATTCCCCCAACGTGGGGAAGCTCTCTGCTTGGCGGGGGAGGGATCTTCGGGTGGGATCTTCGGGTGTGCTCTGATTTTTTTTAGGTGACTTTTTTTTTGGGATTTTGGCCGATTTCGCAGCAAAGTTCCGTCCGAGTCATTCTCATACCAGCCTGCCAATCCCCACCAGATTAATCGTCACATCATTAGCATCCAACCCCCCTTCCCCTTCTGTCCTTTGCACAGAGAGAGAGAGAGAGAGGGTATCGAACAGGAAACTTTGGATTGAAGCGCGAGCACCTCGTCTTCGCCCGCAATGATGTCCTCAAGACTCCTCAGAGCTGGAGCTCCAAGAGCTCTGGCAGCCAGCCGGGGCGCTGTGCCATTATCGAGGTCGCATGCGTATGTTGTTACCTACCTTTGAGCTGTATCTGTGTGTGATCGACGGTCGAAGGTCGAAGCTAACAGACAGATTGATCATAGCTGCCGCCGCCTCCTCTCCACGTCCACAGCCCTCCGCACCGACGACAAGCTCAACCGCGTCTCGGCCACCATCACCGAGCCCAAGTCCCAGGGCGCCTCGCAGGCCATGCTGTACGCCACCGGCATGACGGAGGAGGACATGGCCAAGGCGCAGGTCGGCATCTCGTCCGTCTGGTACGAGGGCAACCCGTGCAACATGCACCTGCTCGGCCTGTCGCAGATGGTGCGCGACTCGGTGGCCAAGGCCGGCCTCGTGCCCATGCGCTTCAACACCATCGGCGTCTCCGACGCCATCAGCATGGGCACCACGGGCATGCGCTACTCGCTGCAGTCGCGCGAGATCATCGCCGACAGCATCGAGACCGTCATGAACGGCCAGTGGTACGACGCCAACGTGTCCCTCCCCGGCTGCGACAAGAACATGCCGGGCGTGCTCATCGCCATGGGCCGCGTCAACCGGCCCTCCATCATGGTCTACGGCGGCACCATCAAGCCGGGCTGCACCCGCTCCGGCGAGTCCATCGACATCGTCAGCGCCTTCCAGGCCTACGGCCAGTACCTGTCGGGCGAGATCGACGAGGCCCAGCGCTTCGACATCATCCGCCACGCCTGCCCCGGCGGCGGCGCCTGCGGCGGCATGTACACCGCCAACACCATGGCCTCGGCCATCGAGGCGCTCGGCATGACCCTGCCCGGCTCCAGCAGCTTCCCCGCCGAGAGCAAAGCCAAGCACGACGAGTGCGCCAGCGTGGGAGAGGCCGTCAAGACCCTGCTGCGCGAGGACATCAAGCCCCGCGACATCCTCACCCGCCAAGCCTTCGAGAACGCCATGACCGTCGTCGGCGTGCTGGGCGGCAGCACCAACGCCGTGCTGCACCTCATCGCCATCGCCGACTCGGTGGGCGTCAAGCTCACCATCGAGGACTTCCAGGCCATGTCCGACCGCACGCCCATGCTGGCCGACCTCAAGCCCTCGGGCAAGTACGTCATGGAGGACCTGTACAAGATGGGCGGCACCCCGGCCCTGCTCAAGTTCCTGCTCAAGGAGGGGCTCGTCGACGGCTCCGGGATAACCGTCACGGGCAAGACGATGAAGGAGAACGTGGCCGACTGGCCCGCCTTTCCCGACGACCAGCCCATCATCCGGCCCCTGAGCAACCCGATCAAGAAGACGGGCCACATCGCCATCCTGCGCGGGTCGCTCGCGCCCGGCGGGTCGGTCGGCAAGATCACGGGTAAGGAAGGGACGCGGTTCGAGGGCACGGCGCGCGTGTTCGACTACGAGGACGGCTTCGTCGAGGCGCTCGAGAGGGGCGAGATCAAGAAGGGCGAGAAGACGGTGGTGGTGATCCGGTACGAAGGGCCCAAGGGCGGTCCGGGCATGCCGGAGATGCTGAAGCCCAGCTCTGCCATCATGGGCGCCGGCCTGGGCAAGGACGTGGCGCTGCTGACCGACGGGCGGTTCAGCGGCGGCAGCCACGGGTTCCTGATCGGACACATCGTGCCCGAGGCCATGGAGGGCGGTCCCATTGCGCTCGTGCGCGACGGCGACAAGATTGTGATCGATGCCGAGAAGAGGGTTGTTGATCTGGAGATCTCGGATGCAGAGATGGAGAGCCGGCGGAAGAGCTGGGTCAGGCCCGAGCCGAGGTACAAGAAGGGCACGCTCAAGAAGTATGCCGAGTTGGTGAGCGATGCGAGCCACGGGTGTGTGACGGATGGGGTCATCTGAGGGAATGATCTGAGGGGAGGGGGGGGGGGAAGACGATGGGAGGAGAAACAGTCGGTGAGGGGCCGGGGATGTGTGTATTCTTTCTTCAAGTCTGTAAATAGCTCTGTGTTTATATCCCGGATCGGAATCGGAAAAAGGCGTATCTAATTGAGATCATTTAAGTTCCCGCAAGTCAGAAGGGCATTCTCGAGGGGCGTATGGGTTTGGCAAGTCGGTAGTAATCGACGTCTGAAATCTAAAAAAGCTACTTTGATGATATAATGTAGAACTATCGTGGCGCGTACACCACATAGTAGAGCCCGCTGGATCATAGTGACAGACATAACGGATGAGTATGACTTGGTATCTCCTCGCGACCTACACACAGCACCAGCAAAAAAAAAAAAAAACGAAGACAGAATACCTCCCGCGCATAACCCACGCTCCACCATGCTAAACCGCAAAAAGGCCTTCCTGCTCCATGACCCGACTAGGTACCCGGTAAATTACACCGACAACCCCAGTCCTACTTATATCATTCAAATCAACACCACCCAAGGCTAAGTAAGTAGACAGCGCATCAGCCAACCCCTCGCAGTCTCCATCTACTTGCGCCCCTTCCTCCTCCACGCCTCGACAAAGGCGCTCTTGTCCCTCAGCGTCAGCCCGACCCTCTTGGACCTCCCCAGCCGCGCCAGCGCCTCGGCGACCTTGTCCAGCACCTTCTGCTCCTCGGCCGTGACCTCCCCGTCCCCCTCGCCTTCTTCGTGTTCCTCCCTCGGCTGTGCCGCATCGACCTGCTGCTGCACCCCGTTCGCGGCGCGGGCGGTGTTGTACAGGCCCTCGGCGATGCGCACCCGGATGCAGTGCGTGGGCCGGCTGAGCAGCTTCCACAGGAACCCGACCAAGCCCGCGAGCCCCGGCACGGGAGTGGTGATGTCGGGGGGCGTGTAGCGCATGCTGACGGGGAAGATGCGGACGCCGGAGGGGACGGAGGCCAGGCTCGGCGTGAGCGGGAGCACGCCGCGGCCGTTGGTGGTGCCGCCCTCGGGGAAGACGGCGACGACGCGGTCCGGGTTGGCGGCGAGGAGGGATGCGAGGTCGGTTAGACCGGGCCCGGCGGGGGGAGATGTCGGAGGGGGGGAGAAGACGTGCGCCAGGGCGCCGAGGAGGCCGACGCGCCGGACTTTGCGGGAGGAGGGGTAGCTGATTGCGAAGACCGGGTCGAAGACGGCGGCCAGGTAGAGGACGTCGAGAGGGGAGGTGTAGCTGGCGGCCACGACGGAGCCCGGGTAGGGCACGCGGTAGCGCGGGGCCGAGGACAGGGCGCCGCGCTTGACGCCGTCGAGCTGCAGGTCGACCCACCAGATGCCCGGGACGGACATGAGGCCCCAGAGGAGGAGCTTGCGCACCGCCAGGGGCAGGGGGAGGTGGTGCAGGGTCGCGAAGTAGAGGGTTGTGAAGAAGAGGAAGATAGGTAGGCGGAAGCAGAAGAGCGCGACGTGGGCGGCGGAGAGGAGCGGGGTGGAGGGGGTCGAGATCGGGGTGAAGGGGGCGACGCCCGAGCCTGGGGGTGGGGGGAGGAGAGATGTGGTTAGCAATATAAGGTACTTGGGCTTGTTTGGAGGGGGCGCGGTGGTTGCGGAAAGGGGAGTCAGGGGAACAGTAATGCCATACCTCTGTCGCGGAACTGGGAGAACTTCTCCATCGTGGGATGGCGCTGCGGTGGGCTTGGTTCTATATCTAGTCTATATCTAGTCTATATCTAGATCTCTTATAGCTCGATGTCGAGGTGTAGTTGAGAGGGAGGGAGTCGGACAGGGTTATCGAGGCATTGCCGGTACAGTTGCTGAGGCTGCCTGCTTGGGGAGTAGAACAGCTCTGACGGAGGACGTAGATGCTGGCCAGGACAGGACGATCATGCCCCGTGCAATGGTGGAACCGTGGAAGTGAGCTGATAGTGGACGTCACTTTTGACTTTTTGGTGTTTTTGTCCTTTTTGGCATGTGAAAAAGGGTCGAGATGGCCCGTGCTGTGAGTGCTGACTAATCCTACTGGGATAATGGTCCCAAAAGGTACCTACCGGGGTACGTACTTCGAACCTCTCCGCAACCTCGTCGTCGTCGCGTTTGGCAAGGTAGGTACCACCTACCTCGCCTCACCTTACACCAAGGCGATCACAAAGGCATAGTAGTCCCGACGTGGGCGCTGTTGCTTGGACGGAAGTGAACGCTATGCTCCATCCGCTCTCACTTCTGCGAGTCCCTTGGTTCTAGGACCCGAGCCTACCTTGGCCAGCGTTGCAGGCACTATGCTGTCTAACCATCCATGTCTTCCTCTTTCTCTGTGGCATCCAGTGACTCGCCGAGATGGTACTGCTGAAGCCAGCCTTGTTCATGGCCATGTTCGTGGCCACTTCTTCCTTTTTTGCTGGTTTGGCTCAGCAAGTGCTGTGATATCTATTTGCTGCAAGCTTCATTCTTCCATCCTTCAGAGTATCGCAGTTCGTATCTCCGCGACAATGTCGGCAGCGTTCACCTTTGGCACTCTCGGCGATATCATCGCTATTAGCCAGCTCGCTCTCCAACTCGCTCGGGCTCTGGGTGACGCTCGTGGCAGCGCTGCGGAGTATCAGGCGCTGCGTAAGGACTTGGACACCTTTGCTCAGATCCTGGTCCAGGTCGAATACCCTTCAGAGACATATGAAAGGTGGAGCGATGCTGACCGGATGCCTGACAGGTCATTGCTACCTATGAGATGTTCGACTCTTCCACCTGGCTCCGAAATATTGACAGCCTCACAAAGTCGGTGGTCGACGACTGCGCTGTTACCATTCAGGAAACTCTGGGCCGTCTCGCTGGATATGACACCAGCTTGCGCCCTCAGGGCTCTGGTAATTGCGCGAAGGACATTTTTGACAAGATTAAGTGGCTTAGGGAGAAGGAAAGGCTTGATGAATTCCGAGAAAAGCCGAAGACAGGAACTGAGAGGATCACTTTGCTGCTCAGTGTTGCATCCAAGTGCGGTTATAATTTCCTGTCGTGTAGGTGTTCCCTTACTGACGTTATTGCATCTTCTCAGCGTGTCTGCACGGCCTGACTGCCGGACCATGGTCTCTCGGATCAGTGAGGTACAGAGTCTCCTCGACGACCACCGCAAGCGCCACGAGGACACTGTGATCCCCCTGGAGACGCAGCTCCAGAAGAGTCGAGACCAGATCTGCTCTCAACTCGATTCGATCCAGACCTCACTGGATCGGCAAGAGACAAATTCCAACATGATTCTTTCTGTTGCGAAGAGCGCCCTTGGTGCCGTTAATGGCCTGCAACAGATGGTCGACCGGATCTACCACGCTCTTTTAAGTCTCCAGGATGCAGCATCGCGAGCACTATACCTCAGCAGTCTGGACCCGACCAAAGGACTGCCGATAATACTCGAAGATGCACTCGGCAATATGCGTGAGATTCCCTTGGACGGGTCAATAGTTGGGAGGTGTGACTCTCTTTTGGTGATTTTACGCTATCAAAGTCGTTGCTGACGTCCATACAGGCATTGCATAGCCTCATAGCGCATAGTTTCGAGAACCAGGAGGGCCATCAGCTGGTGCTGAGAAAACAGTACAGCTTGGAAGAAGACAGTTCCAACAAGGAGCTTGACCTACGTCGCCCCTTCAGCCTCCGACGAGGTATGAAGGTCAATATGAGCACGATCTTCCTAAGAACAAGGGAGTTGTCTTGTCCCCCTTGTTATGCAGTCACCACCAGCGCCAAGCCTGGCCAGTATATCCAGTGGTGTGTGGTTTACCGTCGAAACATGTACCTGAACGCTCAGAAGACTAATACAGTCCTACAACTCCCAGCGAAACCCCAGGCTGTGGCCTATTATTCATGATGTTCGAACGATTCGAACAGACAGCGTCGCAGGCGCACCTTTCACTGGAGGCGGAGACGCATCAGTACGAACTCTCGGGCGAAGAGCCATCCGATTTCTGTCGGGTACGATTGTTCTTCGGCCAAGAGCCAGACTCTCAGATCAACGACGAAGACCCAGAAACCCTGCTCCAGGAGAGACACAGGAAACACAGGAAATACCGCCGTCCTGATCGGAAGTACCAGGCAAGTAGCGACTATCCAGCATCGTGGGACGACGACGCGATAGACCCGTTTCCCTGGTCTGGGATATCAGACAAGGCACGAGAATCCAACAGCATGGGGCTACCTATGCGACGGAAACGGCAAGCCAAGCGATCACGATATAGTAAATACGCGGAAACCGTTGTATATTCGCTGCGTACTGCAAGATAGTGTTTACTTCGTACAGCAAGCCCGCGACCGGAATTCGGCCCACTAGCAGCAGTACTTTAGCGCTACTGACGAGGAGAAGGGACCGTAAGTTGTGGGGGACGATGCTATCGAAGACGAAGCCCCGAGATTAGCATCCAGCAATAGCCTCCCAAAGCGTTCTTCTCTTGTTCTTACAATACTTCTGTTGAAGCCTACCCTCCAAGCTTGTAAGGTTCCTTAGCGTTCAACAGAGCCAATCGGACGTGCAGTTACAGCATCGTGGGCCGCTTAACCAATCAGTAGGTTGTTTCACAGCCAGAGGCTTTCTTCTATGTAAGGTACCGTAAGAAGGCAGGAGTATGGCTATTGTATTATGCATCTATCTCTCCATTACGAGCTGGGTGGCCTTTGTTATCTTCTAGTGACACAAGCTGTCACCGATAGATATCAGAAACCTGGCATGCTGAGCGCCAGTGATCCTGCCGATCTCATCTATACCAGATAAAGACTACCGATGCCGGGCATGGACACAGATATTCAGTACGTAGCGACATAAATGCATTTCATCGAGGATAAGCACTGCATTGCCTTATCTACCTACCTAACTGAAGGAACCAGAGCCGCGCCAAGACAATATCGTTGAGAGACCCCTGAATGCGACACTTGATACTGCGTAGACGCCTCGAGGTCTTGCCGTTGCTGCCAAGGTCAAAATGTTGCCACTACCTTACCTCTTCTGATCCTCTTGACTGCCCTTAGCAGTGAGTGATAAGGACTGAAGAGTAGACCATGCGAATAAGCTTCTTTGGCCTAACTCTAAAATGTAAAATAAGATCTCCTCGGGGTCCGTATACAAACCTACTGCGTAGAGCTGAAAGACGCAGCAGGTATATATAACAGGCAGCTGTGCGGCAAAGACTGACCGAATTCAACGTTACCTCTCAAGGAGATGGCCCCCAGTTCCCGGTTCCTTGCCGTCACATCGCATCGTCAATAGGTAATCCTTCACCACTCTGCAGACGGCTGACCCGAGACACGGCGCAAGTTGTACCGGTCACCAGATCCAACGCAGGCCGTCCAATCCACACGACACGAACAACCCAAGCCCATTTTCTCTCTGATACGATCCAAAATTTTTATACAGAACCTGGGAGAAACTGCTGGGAGGCAACAAGCATTCCCGAGGAAGGAGCAGCTCCGACAATCGCAAAGACCCCACCCAGTGAGGGTACAAAGTACCAAGGTACCTTACGTACTGTGCAGAAGTGCAAAGTTCCCCGCAGCAGTGCAGCGGTACAGCGGTACCTGCGCCGTGCCTCGAGGCGGCCATTTTCTTGTTTGGTCACACTCCATCCTCCCACCCACTCTGCCACCACCAGTCACGGCAGCCAAGTCGCTGCAAGACTGGCGACGGAGCGCACCCGCAGCACCACCACCATTCATTCCAACACAAACACGTAAAACCCACCATGTCCTCGTCCGCGCCCTCGTCTTCCGACCAGCCTCAATTCCTGCCGAGCAAGGGATCCGACGACGATGGCCGCGCTCGCGACTTGCTGCATGTGGCCACAATACTAAATAGCCACAATAATGCTGCTGCCGGACACGACAACGCCGACTTCACTGTCCGCGACTTCACTCCCACCTCGGCCTCGACGCCTTTCCAGTTCCGGAGCGAAACGATAGCCCCGTCTCCTCCGCCTTCCGCCTCTCCCTCTGCCGCATTGGACTCTCAGACAGCACCCGACAGGCCGGGACAGCACTCGAGCCACCACGGCGCACCTCTACGCATACATACCGACATCAACCCGACGACACCAGTCCGGAACCGCGGTCTCGGCGCGGACCGCCACACACTCCAGCACAAGACGTCAGCCTCGTCGCTACACCCCATATCACGAACGCCGAGCGTGAGGACGGCCTTCTCGAGGGCGCTAGGAACGGCCTCTGGCGCGAGCTCGACCGTTCCAAGTCCGATCATCACAGCGATGGGAGACGTCACACCTCTTCCATCGCCACTACTATCCGGTGACTCACCGGGACCTTGGCGGAGACTAGACCGCCCGTCGTCGAGGGAGGGCGTCGGCGCCTTCCCAAACATGTCTTCTCCCACCCGCGACAGGACGGCCGGGGGAGACAGCGTCACAGCAGCACTGTCGCCGCAAAAGCAGCGGAAAACATACGGCAGCCTGAGCCACGACGGACCAGGCGAGCCACACGAGGACCATGGGCCTTCGGCACCAGCACACACGCGGAATAGGAGCGTCAGCGAGTATATCCCGGACCCCATGCATGTGCCAAAACGGATGGCCACTGTGTCCGGTTCGCATCCCAAACTGGAGAAGATCGAGTCTCCCTACGAGCCCCAGCTACGGCGCGAGCCACATCTGTCCGAAGCCAGGGGTCTCACACCAATAGAGAAACCACCGACACCGCCGCCGAGCGAGTCGTCGCTGAGCGCCAACGAGTCCTACTCGGCAACCGAACTCCCAAGCAGCAAACCAAAATCGGCAAGGAAGTCGAGATACGAATACTTCGACGCCTACGACCGCAACGACAACAAGCTCCGCCGCTGGCGCGCAATCAAGTCGCTCGGCCAGGGGACGTTCAGCCGCGTCGTGCTCGCCACGAGCCAGGCATCCGCGCCCCTCTCCGACGACGAGGACAGCTACCCCACCTCGCCGTCGGAATACGACCGCCGCACGCTCGTGGCGGTCAAGATCTGCGAGCACGGCCCGCACGGCGGCGCGTCGGAGGACCGCGTCGAGATGTCGCTCAAGCGCGAGCTGCAGATCATGCAGTGCATCCACCACCCGTCGCTGGTCCGCCTCAAGGCGTGGAACATCGAGCCCACGCGCGCCCTCCTGGTGCTGAGCTACTGCCCCGGCGGCGACCTGTTCGACGTGGCGAGCAAGCACCGCGCGCTCCTCACGCCGTCCCTGCTCCGGCGCATCTTCGCCGAGCTGGTCGGCGCGGTCAGCTACCTCCACGAGCGGCGCATCGTGCACCGCGACATCAAGCTGGAGAACGTGCTCGTCAGCATCCCCATCTCGGAGCTGGCGTCGTCCTCCCCCCACCGAGACTGGACGACGTACCCGCACTCGGTGATCAACCTCGCGGATTTGGGCTTGTCGCGGCGGATAGCGGACGACGAGAAGCTCGAGACGCGGTGCGGGAGCGACGACTACGCGGCGCCCGAGGTTATCATGGGGCAGCCGTACGACGGGCGGGCGACGGACGCGTGGTCGCTGGGCGTGCTGCTGTACGCGCTGCTGGAGGGCCGGCTGCCGTTCGACCCGGCGCCCGGGGTGGTGGGGCTCGACGCGGCGATGCAGATGCGCATGCGCAGCCGGACGAGCCACAGGATCGCGCGGGTGGAGTGGCGGTGGATCGAGTACGGGGTGCCCGAGGGGGAAGACGGGGAGGGGGAGCACGAGGCCGACGGCGGGAAATTCGAGAGGAGCGGGCTGGCGGGCGCGAGGGAGGTGGTGGAGGCGCTGCTGAAGCGGGCGAGGAGCCGCTGGCCGCTGGACAAGATCAGGGAGACGGAGTGGGTCAGGGGAGGGATCAATGTCGAGGGCGGCATCAAGTTCAGGGAAGAGGACGAGGGGGAGGAGGTTGTATGACGTTATTGAAGATGGTGCACAGTGGGTTCTGCTTTCGAGGAAAAGAGACAGAGATATATGACTGAGCATTCAGGGCAGGGCAAAGGGGTAGGATATGGTCTGATCACGGCTTTTTCTTTTTCTTTTTTTCTCTTGGTTCTTTTGGGACTTGGGAAAGGCAGCGGTAGTCACTGGTGGACACTGCTGGTGTCGAGGATCCTGGATAACTAAATTTGGCGGTTCTATCAGGAAGCGTGACGGGAGAAGAGGGTTTTACCACTTCCGTTGGGGATTCATTCGGGGCGTGTTGTATTTATACCTTTCTTTTTGGGCGCCTAGGAGGAGGCGATTGGGCGATATTATGATTAGAGATTCCCCCATACAAGAGACACATTGTTATCTGGGTTTTAGAGATGGGACATGACAGAGGTATCTCGGGAGTCATTGAAGGGGGGGGTTGATGGGGGGGGGGGGGTTACCACAGAACCATAAACTGTATAGGGTCCTCACATAACGAGGTAGCAGCAAAAAAATATCACTTTTATCTGTCCTTCTTGTGCTCCCCATCCGTCTTCTCGTCCTTGGTATCCCTCCGGTACAGTATCTCGTCCACGATGCCCGTCTCCTTGGCCTCATCGGCGGTCATGTACTTGTCCCTCTCCATCATGTCGTTGACGGCGGCCAGGTCCCACTTGTCGAACCCCGCGGCGTCGTTGAGGTGGCGGCGCACGATGCGGTTGGTCTGCTCGCGCAGGCGCTGGATCTGGTTGGCGTAGATGAGGATGTCGGCGGCCTGGCCCCGGGTGCCGCCCAGGGGCTGGTGCACCATGACGCTGCTGTGGGGCAGGGCGTAGCGCTTCCCCTTCTCGCCGCCGAGCAGCAGGATGGCAGCCATGGAGGCGGCGGCGCCGACGCAGACGGTGGAGACCGGGGATCGGATGTAGGTCATGGTGTCGTAGATGGCGAGCCCCGAGGACACCTCGCCTCCCGGCGAGTTGATGTACATGGTTATCGGTCGGTCAGGGTTGTCGGACTCGAGCCAGAGGAGCTGGGCGACGATGGCTGCGGATATGGTGTCGTCTATGGGGCCGTTGAGGCAGATTATCCGTTCCTGTAGGAGCTTGGAGAAGATGTCGGCTTGTTATTATCAAGAGTTCTGTGTCAGCGTTGTCAGTCGCTTCGGAAGAGTTGGTGAGCTTTGAGCGTACATGTGCGCCATCCGCCAGCCTGCGTTATCGCTATTAGATGCCACTGTCAAGAAGAAGGGGGGAGGGGGGTGTGCAGGGAGCGAGGACTTACTGTCACCTCCGTGATGAAGGGCACCGGTATGCTCGCCGAGGGCGGCGTGGGCTGGTGGTGTGGGAGCCCATTGAAGTGGAATAGCCGCCGGCTGGCACTTGTGCTTCCCACTAGCCTAAGGGCACGCCATGCGGCCTTCTGGCAATTCATTGCGGAGGGTATCTGGGATGCGACAAGCCCAGGCTGCGTAGAGTTGTCGAGGCTGTCGCAAGCTCGAGGACTCTTGGGGCGGGCTGGTGGTGGTTATCGGTTATCGAAGGTACTGTACACTGTACCTAGAATGAAGCACGGACGCGCTGCCGTGCGTCTCGGTCTGAATTGCTCCGCAGCGCAAAAGAATCGACGAATTGTGTCTACTGGTCAGCCATCAGGGTACTTTTGTCCGCTACTGAGGTAGACTTAAATCTCAGATATCTCCACCTACAACACCTACAACACCTACAACACCTACAACACCTACAGGCTCTGCGTGTAGTCTGGATCGTCACGCTTGCAGCATGAGCCGCCTGTTATCGAGGACACGGTCCGCCTGGGCCGAGCGCCACTCCTCAGCGGTCTCATGCCAGTCCTGCCGGTGTCTCTCGCAGAGCGCCCAGCTTGGGACCGCTGCCAGCCCGTACCGCCATGGAGGCGACCCCGAGCAGACGCGTTCGCGGCGACCAGGACTTCCGGAGGACTTGGTCGACAGGGCGGACCTGGAGAGGAAGACCATCAGCACGCCTGTCGGCGACCTGCCTCTGTCGCCGCTCATGGACCCGACGTTTCATGAGGCGAGGATGAAGTACAAGATGCCCAAGGCCCCGGAATCATCAGTCTACAAAAAGGTCAAGTGGCGACGCCAGCTGGACCGCAATCCTTGGGGTACGTTGCATCCATAGCCCCTGAGCTAAGTCTGGGCAACAAGGCGGACTGACAACATTTCAGCACATGCTCTGGCCAGTGACATCCGCAGGTGTCCTGCCACCGGTACTGTGATACCAAAGTACTTCCTCCAGGATTTCAACCTCGTCTCCCACCCCGAGACCGGCAAGCCATGGTACGTGCCTACCAGTCTGGCGCCCCGGACACCAGCCTCTCCTCCCGAGCAGCAGCCGGGCGCAGATGAAAAGACAGACGCCGGACAGCAGCCGTCTGATCCCGTCACAACCACCTTAGACCAAGTCGAGCCTCAGACGGCAGGCAGCCCTCGCAGGAGAGAGAGACCCGCCGGGCCAACGTCCTACATGCTAGCCCGTGAAGACCTCATATCGGCCCAAGGAGACAAGAGGCGCAGTGCCGAATCAAACGGCTGGAGGAGGCTCATCAGCCTGAACCACAGCTCATCCAAGTTCAACTCGATCATGAAGCACCTGGTCTGGAGGGAGGACATGGGCTCCCTGGTCCTCGAGCTGATGCGCCGGCGCGTCGTGGACGAGCTGGTGTACTATGCCCAGCTGAGCGAGGACGCGACGCGGAACTCCTATGTGGTCCGGTGCGACACCTGGGCCGACATTAAGGACGACAAGTACAACGGCCACCGGGGGTGTGTCCTGTGGTTCGGCGAGGGAGAGGACGGCCCCGGTCCGAGGGCGATCATGGACATACCGGATGTGCGGTTCGGACGCAAGATCCCGGTGCACGACATGCATGTGCTGCTCGGGCCGCGGCATATCGCGCGACTCAAGGAGGAGGCGGGCGTGTTCCGCGAGGGGTTCCTGTTTATGGTTGCCAGGACGAGGACGATGGAGTTGCAGCTGAAGCTGTGGAAGTTGCAGGGTTACCTCGCTCATCCGTTCACGCCGGCCAAGAGCTCCGAGTCGCGGAAGAGTCAAGAAGGAGTTCCAGGGAGCTGACGAGGCATGATTATGGGGATGAGGAAAATATGGCTGAGAAGGCGACGCTGAGGTATTACGCTCCTAGCAGGCTCTTTTCGCGGCGACCGTGTCAGGTCTAAAGAGCACCTCCTGATATGTCGATCCGACTCACCATCGTTAGTTGTGAGTACTCCTATACAATAGTGTAGCCGCGGACTGGGCGAATTCTTAGAAAGCAGTGCCCTCCCGAAAGCCGCCTGCCCACATATCCTCCAGTATTTTACATGCTCCAGACAGGGGGTGTCGAAAGATGACAGCTTTATATATTAGAGCCAAAAGCCGCATATTTGAAAGTGCGAAAGACACATTTGTGATTGTCGTCCTTCCTCTAACTAGTCCCAGCAACCGGCAACAGAGAGCGAAAATGGACAGGCGCTGATTTTCAGGTTTGCCCAGCCGGAGGTATTGGCGACTGGCCAGGCTGTGGAGGTTCACTTATGATAGGCACGGGGTACATGCTGCATATCAAGATGTGCAGTTACCTATTCAACGTTCCCTGCTAGCATCTGCGCAGTGGCGCAGACACAGCCTCGAGGGCAGACTCAAGGCTCTATGGTAAACTTGTCAGGCTCTCCGTCAACCGGAAACCTGATCGCTGCTACATAACGGCTCAAGATAAGGGCTTTTAGGATATTATCTTTCAAAGCCACGAGTGTCATATAATCATGGCATCGACCGAGAATGAAGTCGTCCTCGAGTCCATCGTCATTGTACCCAACGAGGAGCACGAGCGAAGCAACCCGGAGACTACATCTGCGTCGTTCGACCAACCACAGCCCGCATGTGTACAAGCGACGCAAACATGGCTTCAGCACAACCGGTCCCGGATCTTCAGTGTGGTGCCGAAGTTAGCTGCTGTTGCATCGTTGATTCTCACGGCCTTGATGGCATGGCCTGCCATCGCATCCGCCGCAGACACTAGGATGGCGACGCTGCTGGCGGAATGGACGTCTCAGAAGGAGTACCTAGAGTTCTGCGAAGCTGTAAGTTACCATCGCCGACCATGTGGCATGCTTGGCTTTGACTCAAAATTTTGTTAGCATGGTTGGCAGTCCGACGATTGCGCCCTGATCAAGGACACGGTGCTACCCCCTCCGCCGACAAAGGTGACGCTGCTGCGAAGGTGTATAGAAGGTTATTTTCCGCGAATCCACGCATCGCCCGGAGAAAATCCCGTGTTCACCCCTCCAAACCCGATATATAGCGATGAGGATACATGGGGCACGCCTGGGACGCCTGGGATGCCTGGCCTTGTATTGACCGCCGCTCTCTGCTGTGCCGTCTTGCTATGCTTCCTCCTTAGCCTCCGCGAGACCTTCGTCGGCACGCAACGTATCGTGGCACATCTCGGGAGCAATGACACGCTGGTACGCACGACTGGCACCGATCCGACCACGCAGGAGAGCCGCGCAAACCTGCGGCTCAGGAGACTCGATTGGAGGGAGATGGAGAGACAGGTGCGCAGCACCCCACGATCGTACGGCAGCGACTCCGACAACATGAGCGATTACGACGGGACCATATTCGATCGACAGCCCTATGACTACAGCCGCCTTTCCATATGGGAGAAAACGGGTGCCAAGAGGCCCAAGAGGCCCAAGACTCCTCGAGTCCACAGGACGAACAAAGTTAAGAGGGTACATATTCGTGGTTGGTAAGGTCGTTTACAGGGCATTTGACCCTAACCCTGAAAGATAAAAGGGTTCGATAGTGAGGAGGCGCTGTAAATTATGATTGGCTCACCGTTCTTTAAGTGGAAGTCGCGTCTCGTCGCGTCTCCCGAAAAGTGTAATCGCGTCCAGAACTCGTAGTACTCACCACAACCTGACCTCATAACATCCTGATCGTCGCAAATCCGGCCCCGGACGACGACGACGGCTTGCAAATATCTCCCCCGCATATACAACACATACGACCGTACCCCAACTAAAGGCAGCCCGAGAGACGCAGCAATGAACCGGCAGACCTTCACCCGGCACGACGCCAAGCGGCGCGCCGTGGTCGACCACCGCAAGAAGCAGTTCGCCGACCCGACCTACCAGGAGAACACGTACCCGCACCGCCTGAACTTCTACTCCGTCCCGCCGACGGCCGACATCACGCTCGAGCAGTTTGAGCAGTGGGCCATCGACCGGCTGCGCGTGCTCGTCGAGCTCGAGGCCTGCGCCTTCCGCAACCGCTCGCAGGACGAGACGGCAACCCACATGAAGCCGTTCCTGGACAAGTACCTGCCGCTCGGCGCCAACAGCTCCGCCTCCGGGGGGAGGGGCGGCCAGCAGCAGGAGCAGCAGATGGCCAGGCTGCAGGAGCAGAGGCAGAAGGACCACTACAGCCACTTCATCCTCCGGCTGGCGTTCGCGTCGACCGAGGACCTGAGGAGGCGGTTCGCGCGCGTCGAGACGGCGCTGTTCCGGCTGAGGCTGGCCAACGACGACATCAACGAGAGGCCAGCGTTCATACAGAGCCTGAACCTGGACTGGGAGCAGGTGTCGGACAAGGAGAGGAAGGCGCTGAAGGAGGAGCTGGCGGCCACGAGCGCCGCGGGCTACGGAGCCAAGATACTGCCCGAAGACGAGACCTGGTGCAAGGTCGACTGGGAGAGGGTGCCCGAACTGGTGGAGCGGAGGGCAGTGTTTCTACGGGGCGGGAAGGCGTACGTGCCGAGCAGAGAGCAGCAGAGCATGGTCGTCGCGGAGTTTACAAAGGCATTGGACAAGGCTCTGGAGATGACAGCCCGCGCCCTACCGCGACTAGACGAAGACGACCGCCTAACGCCCATCCTCAACCACCTCTCCAAGAACTTGATCACCCCCGACGCCGGCTACAGCAGCAGCACCGCGACCCCCGGCGCGGAGATCTCGGCGCGCAACATCGACAGCCTCTCGGCGCACTTCCCGGCGTGCATGTCGAACCTGCACCGCACGCTCCGCCGCGACGCGCACCTCAAGCACTACGGCCGCCTGCAGTACACGCTCTTCCTCAAGGGCATCGGGCTCAGCCTCGACGAGTGCCTCGTCTTCTGGCGGGCCTCCTTCAGCAAGATCACCGACGACACCTTCAACAAGGAGTACCGCTACAACGTCCGCCACGCGTACGGCGACGTCGGCGGCGACAGCAACCGCCGCGGAGGGGGCTACAGCCCGTTCAGCTGCCAGAAGATACTCACCGAGCACCCGCCCGGTCCCGGCGAGGCGCACGGGTGTCCGTACCGCCACTTCAACATGGAGAACCTCACCGCGCTGCTGCAGAGCATGGGCGTCAGCGACCGGGGCGTGCTGCAGGGCGTGAAGGACGACAAGGAGAACCAGAAGTTTCACATGGCGTGTAACCGGTATGTTTATGTTTTATTTATCACATCTACTTGCTACTGGGTGGATCATATATCTACTTGCTGGTGGGACGCTAACGTGGTGGTGACAGGGTGTTTGAGCACGTGCACAAGGCCGAGATAAAAAAGGCCAGGGACGAGGGTATCATGACCTCTAACCAGCTCGAGACGATTGTGCATCCGAACGAGTACTTCAAGCGCAGCTTCATACTCAAGAACCTAGACAAGAAGACGGAGGATGTTAAGATGGAGGGCTAGCTTGGAGACCACTTATCAGGCATGTCTCGTACGACATGCTGGTTTGCAGACGACAAGGGGCGGATGATCGGAGAGTCTTCGCTCCACCGTGTGACGTGGATGTCGGAATGCTCAAGGAGGATTATCTACCTTCGACACATATCGTCCTCAAACTCGGCCAGTGTTATGGTTGTGGCCTGGAGATAGGGGCGATACAACGCGGTCAAGCGGTACATGTTTAGCTGCAGCTTCTGCCGTGATCAAAGGCAGCCGTATGAGCAGATGAGGTATTCCCCTTGGATAAGGGTCCGGGGACCGTTTATGCACTTAATGAGATAGTTGAAACGGAGAGGATACGCACACGGGAGCAATGCCTCCGTTATCTTGGTCCTGAAACCGACGCGCGGATTGCGTCGCACTTTGCTGTGTCCCCAGTCGTCTCGTCTCTGTGAGGATCCAGCTCCGGAGGAAATAATTGGGTGGCGATTGACGACTCAATCAATGCTTTGGCTCAGGCAGTCTCGATTGGGAAAGGCGGCAGTCAGTCTCGGGATTGATTGAGTTCCTTGGCCGCAGAGCTCTGCTGCACTTGGAGAGCGTCAACCTTCGTTCTCGCCCCTTGATTGGAGATCGCGTCATCCGGAGCTGTTGGCCCGCAGTCAGTCAGGCCAAAGCTCTCAAGAGCTTCCGGCTGCAAGCTACGCAGTATCATGAGGTTTGGCCAGCTAATACCGCGGGAGATGAGTCTTCACACGTAAGCGTTGTAAGTTCACCACCGTGTCCTTGCGAGCCGACCGAGCCTGTGAGAACCGAGCTTAGTGCCGACGGGTTTCATTCGAGTTAGCTGGGCTGGCTGGCTCTTGCGACAGTGGCTACCTATGTGCAGCGGTCGCTCGTCATAAGGGTCCAGCATGTGGTGGCAGTGGTGGTCCACTCGCCGTGCAAGACAGGACCTGCACTGCTAGCCTCAAGTCTGTTTCATCCCAGCAACTGCATTTTTGTCCAAGTACAAGTATTATGAGCTCGCCGACATAGCTGAGGTTGAGAAACATTCAACTTACTATGCAGTAGTAGAGCAGAACACGGTCCTGCAGCACTGTTGGGTACCGCAAGTGCAGCGCGTATCATACGGAGAGCCCCGCCAGACGGGAATGAGTGCCCCTCCCCCGCGCAGGACGCGCGATGAAGTCATCGTCATTTCGGGTCTACTGTGGCAGAAAAACGGCCGCCGTTTGAAAGGAATACCACGTCACTGCTTCAGTGCCGACAGATAACATTGTCGCTAAGGTGACGATTGGATGCGTCTATTATCGCACGAAGAGCCGACGCAAGGTAACTAGACGGTAGTCTATCCACACCGAGGACGATCCCGAACTTTCAAAGCCTTCCCGTCATATGCACCTTGACGGTGAAATGCTAGTCGCGCTTCCTCCGAACCTCCGTTTCCGTCAACCCGTTGAGATGCACGGTAGCCAAGGCAGAGGGCGGTGAGCTCGATCGCAGGATGGAAGCAGCCGTTAGCTATGGTACCTACCCTGACGATCCTCACAAACGTCGAAAGTAGCCTGAGTAGCTGGCTGCTTGTCTTAGGTCCCTACGTCGACGTTGGGCTACGTAGGCAGGTAGGGTCTGGAGAGCGTGTGATACCGAGGGACCAGCTGTCGTTCTCGTGCCCGTGTCTCTGACGTACAACGCTTGCACCTCCAAGTGGTCCCTGAACATCGCTACTCTGAGTTGTCAGGACGGTAGGATTAGGGTACATCGCTTCTGGCGGGTAGGAATAACTGGATAGGTATGATGTCGTCGTGCAGCTCCTTTGGAACGGAAACCCTTGATCGACAGTCCGACAGTGTTTTTGTGCACGAATGCCGTAGCTATTGCTGGCGCAGGGACTTAACTTGTGGTCCCTCTCATCCCGTTGCAAGCGCGGCTCTGGATAGATCGGTGGACGCACAAAGAGCGTCACAAACCTCCGTCCTCCCGATCCCCGGGATATCTCCCCTATCGCAGCGGTGCGACGCCGATGACGAGAGAGCGAGGAATAAAAACAACGCAATGCGATCACAATGAAGCTATCGTGGTGTCTCCTCTGCGGTGCCAGTGGGCCTCTAATCAGGGTTGAAGAAGAGTGACGAGCATCTCTAGAGCCGATATTGGACTGGAAGATGCCGTTCACGTCTGCTGCAATACCATGCTTTTAGGCACAAAAGTGACAACCTCATACCGTTAACCAGACGACTTGAGGTTTACGCCCGACGGAATCTACGGAATGTGTTTGGCCTTTGCGACCGTACAAGCAAGCTATCCAGCATATTTGCTCATTCTGCTCATCATATGTTCCCCAATCGATGAACGCGCTGTAAGTCGGAGTGACGGCCGTAACCATCTGAAGTACCGCTAGCCGTGTACGATTCACGCAGTTGGCAGCCATCGCAACGGCACTAGCAGTTGAGTGACTGGTTCATGTCTGATATCGATTCATTTCACGATTCGTCACCTTCTGCTGACTCTGCTACTATCTCCGCTGAAGCCGTTAGAGTTGCTGTGGGTTTGATGACCACCAGTCTCTTCAGCTGCAGAGACTCAAGATCACTTGAGAGATTTAGATAGCTGAGGAGCTCGCCGATGCCCAGAGCCAAGAAGATATTTTCGTTCACGCTTCAGCTGCACAGGGTCCACCCCATTAACAAGCACTACTGCGATACTGCGGTATTCAGTCAACTCGGCGCACTTCGTTTAAGTTCGTATACGTGCATTACAACGCCGAGCGGCGTACCCGGGCTATGGTCGAAGTGCAGTCACAGCCGCTAGATCGCTCTCCTTGCATTAGGCAGACTGGACTAAGAAATGCTAATCGATGGCTAGCGTCCATCCTTGAATCCTTCTCATGTGGTGCGATCCTGAAACAGCACCCCGTGTTGTCAGTAAACTTTAGGCAGAGAGAAATAACGATCACTTTGGCGTATCTCGAATACTTCGGTAGATTGGTCAAGCGCGAGCCTGAAAACTTCGTAGTTCTTGTGTTCACTATGTGTATGGCACGCGATATGTAACAATCAGATATCCGCCCAAGCCAAAATGCCCAGAGTATTCAAGCCCAGCGCCTTGCTAAAACAGAGAGGATGTTTTCATGACCATGATGAAATCTCACATATTGAACGCCCCGCCCACCGAATGTGTCACCGTTTCGTCAGGCCGTGATAACGAAAATACTGTTACAACCAGATTAAAACCATGAGTTTCTGTCCACCAGACCTTCTTGTTCCTTGTTGTCGAAACCCCGCCAAATTCTCGACCACAGTCCTGGGAAATGTTGGCCGGATGCAGAGTGACGTACACCTGGTCAGATGGACAGCCAGCTTGTCAGGGGTAGTGAGTGGGGCTCGGATCTTGGGAAAAAAGCGGGGTTTGAACAGCAGCATCAGAGCCACCCCCGATTCGCACCGAAAGTCTGGACCGGGCCATTTGTGTGATCGAGGCAAAACTTGTGATACAGATATTTTTTGGAGTGGTGTCGTATCCATCGAGGACAGCGGAGTTGGTGGCAAAGGGGCGGAACAGATTCCAGATCCAGACAGCCAGTTTAAGTGTTGTCGACATGTGCGTCGTCCTGCGTAAGTTGTCACAAGTGACACAGGGGAGAAGTAAAAGTGTTGAGACAGATCTGGTATCACCAGGGCGAGGGCGAGAGAATAAGGGTCCTCGCGTCAGATCTTGTGCAGGCCAACAGCGCGACGTAGGTAAGACAGACACTCCATGGCCGTAAGACAACCCGGTATCGCCGTCCTGTTTTGTCCATCCGTTGCCGTGTCTGTGGGCCAGTGTACGGTGGTATAGACGCTGTGATGCCGGTAACCATTGGGCAAAGCATGCCGATGGAGGCAAAGCTCAAGGAGCCTGAGATCGACAGGTTGGTTCTCCCGTCCAGTTGGGTAGCCAGGGGAGTTGGACAGTGATCGGCAGGTCCGGACGCAGCCGAGAAGGAGTCCAGTCAGCGTCCACAACCAATACACCGTTGGAGGTGCAGTTCGTCCGACCACCCCGAAAAGATCCCGATTGCGGATTCGTCCATGTCGGGAAAAATGCATGAGCTGAGGTTCGTAGTTGAAATTGCCCAAACGGGCGAAATTGGATCAGGGCCCGTGGCGTACGGTCTCCCTTGCGCCAAAAGTAAACCGTTCACTTGTCTCCCGCTCCGCGAGAGTGCGCATTTCTTCTGGTAGAGGCCAGTTGTTGCCTGTAACTGCTCAGACGTATCTGCCAGGGGAGACCAGGATTGGAGGACCTTGTTGTGTAAGAAATCCTTGCGTATACTGTTGCCGTCGCATCGAGATAACGTCAATTGGGTGAGGCTGGGAGCCTCACTTATAGCCAACCATCTTGGCGCACCGATCGCAGTAATAGATGTTTGTCCCAATGCGGACCATGCCGCTGGAGCTGACATCGTCCGTCGATGTCGTCTCAACGGACCGCGCACAGCGGAGGCACCGCAGTACCTCGACTGAGACTACCGGTCTGGTTGACGAATCCATGCTGTGCCGTACCGAGGACGCCGACCCTGTGCTTGAAATATCCGAGTCCGATGATGAGTATGATGCGTACGATGAAGCTGAGGATGCGCTGCCGTAATGAGACTTTGGTCTGGATGATCGCGAAGACATCATATGTGAGAGGCTGGACAGAGCCGATGAGGAAGAGCGAGGTTGGGCGAGGTTCTTGTAGGTGGTGCTCAAAGAAGCTAATGCCGAGGTCGCGGGCGTAGAGCAGTTAGGCAAAGTTGCAGTTCAATCCGAGGTTTCATGGATGAAGGGGGTTGATATTCTAGAATCCAAGTGAAATTCTTTTTTGATGAAGTGCTAGATCCTGTGCAAGGGAACATGAACATGTGGAGGGTCTCCTTGAGGGGCCGTTGAGTCCCTTTTAATGGAACGAGACGGGCGAGAACATGAGCATGATGAGGACGAGCACCACCCCAGGAGGAGTAAGTACCCATTCCTTGAAATTTGGTTGGTCTCCACGACGGGATCGACTGGGCTGGGCTAGAACGCAAGGTACCTAAACACACCCTTACGTGCCCTGCCTACCGTGGCTTGTACCAAACGTCAGATGGGTACTTCGTCTACCCGCTAGTGCCGAAGGAGGTACCTCACTCCTTGAGGTACCTGCTGAGATGCGTATCAGCGTATATCCGTCTTTGGTTGGGTAGGAAAGAAACGGTGAGTGAGGCACGTACGTCGCAACCCCGTATCATCACCTCCGAACGGCCATCTACCCGTTCGGCCACTTTTGTTCACATATGTTGCTGTGTAAACTGGGGTGTCGTGCGAACTTGCGGTCAACGTTAACGATTGATGACTTGTCCCGAATGTTCTATCCATCGACGCTGTGTCCTTTTTTTTTTTTCTTTTTCCCCTCCAGATATCTGTACACAGTATTGTAAGACGGGACATTGGGCTTCGGTGGGGAGCCAGTGGGAACTTCGAGATTTGAAGGGAAAAGAGACGGAGCCACATCCCAGTTCCTCCCATTGCTGCAACCTGACTGATCGAGATTGTTCTGGAACTCACCAATAAATCAGCGAAGACCGGTCCCCCCCATCTAATTTGGCTCGTTTCGAAGTTGTGAATAGCGCCCTCTGGTCTGGAATTGGCCTTCCTATACCATCACGACGAGACAGGGGACGATGGCATCGGACAACTTGCGCTTCATTGAGACAACCAAGAAACTGCCCGCCTGTTGGAATGGATCGGCACCAGAGTGCATTACCTTTCTTTTGCACGCTGCAAATTCTTTGAGGCTAGCAGATACCTGCCAAAGCCGGTGCGTATCCATGGGATAACAGAATATTCTTAAAACCGATTGTGAAATCCTGTGAGGGAGTCTGAAGACGGGCATTGTTCACGTTATGCGCAAGGTACCGTCTAACGGTGAGGGTGTCACCCTGATCGGGATCCACCTTATGTGAATGCCAAAACGGTGGGGCACAATGGCTTCTCCTGCAAGAACGCAACGGTACATCCTACCAATTAGCGGCTGGTGGTCGCGGGAACCCAACGATCGCCTCACAAAAGTTCGATCGCGATCCAAAATGGACAACCAGTGCCCTCGCTGGCCTGAAAACTGTTTTTTTTTCTTGCGGAGGATTTGGTGCATGAGCCATTTGACGCCCGGGGATGTCGCGGATCACACGTCTCTCAGGAGCTGTTCCGGTCGCGCGTTCGACCAGCCAGCAACACCTTGTCCTCCTTGTCGACTGGCGTCGTCCTGACAGCGACAACCTTCTCGGCCAACGCTGATATCTTGGACGCGATTGTATACATACGAAGTACCAAACGCGTCATCAGCTCTCTTCAGCGATCCTCACGACAAACCTGCGATCCGTGCCTCGATAGATCGACGAGGCGTGCATTCTCGGAAGCGATCAACGGTGCAAATGGTCTAGAACAACAAGTATAATGGAGATCGATCTACATGCTGTGGTAGTACATAACACTACGGAGAAGAAGATGTACTATTGTACTTCACATGCACCGCGTGCAAACCCGCAAATCCGTCCCAGCCGGAAGGACACATTTGCGGAGAACGCTCTCCCTTTACACCAACCTGGAAGGATCAACATCGACTGAAGCACATACGTACTTCAAAGCAGCGTGCATATGCCAATGCTATACTCGTATGTCACAACTCAGATCGGACCACGGATCGGTCATCATCAATCTCGCTATGGTTCGGTCGGGCCATGATTTGCCTGCTCCGCTTACACTGCACGTGTGCGGATATTCAATGCCCAGAGGATATACTATGGTATTTCTCGGCGCCGAGAAGGCAGGACGTAGTCATCAAGCCCCGTCTGGCGAAGAGATGTCCGCTGAACGTGCGTCTGTGCTGGTCCGGTGATCAGTTTGTTGATGTTGTCTTGGGCAGATGCTCATGGCATAACCTGCGTCGTGGTCGTTGGTTGTGAATGTTTTGTTTTGCCTTCTTGTCAGATCCCACTACTTGTCCAAAACTCAGCGAGGCTGTCCATCCGACCAATGAAGCTGAGAGGATGCTTTTGGCCGAGATGGCTGCACGTGTCGTGTCGCTCCTTCTCTGCGAAACACCAATTGTACCTTTCTCACGATTCACTATGCATAGGACCACCTCTCGAAAGTTCGAAAGATGCTGAGGTGCTGTTGGCACTCGGGTTGAAACCTCACATTAGCTCACCTTGTGGCTTGCAAATCCCGTACGATCATTGCCTGAGAAGTGCCTGAGAAGTGCCAAGCCATGAGCCGAGGGCTAGGCGAAACCGCATGATCCATTTGTTCGAGGCGGATGGCATTTGCAAACTTCCCGATCTCCCTTGGCTTTCCGATGCAAGCCTGTCAAAAACCGTGGCTCGACCCCACCTTGGACTGCAGTTGTGCGTGGGAGGGTGAAAGGGGCAGAGGGGGTTGCGCGGCTTCGAGTGAACCAGTGTGAGTCAGTTGTGACACGGCAAAGTACCAGTTGAGGAGATGATACATCGAACCCAATATTCGCCACGTGAATATAAAACGGAGATGTGATAACGATTCCTAGGGCTGCTGGGGGCTGTTACCTGGTCCAACAACGATGGATTACGTGGGAGACATCGCATCACAAACATCGCAGTATTCGGTATTATGGAATGACAGCTCCGGATAGTTACCGGTATCTTAGTTTTACGGTTCGAACTGGCGAGTGGTTCTGGTCACGTTCGCAAGAGTCAAGGGTCTCAAGACATGGCTCTCATCACTCTCCAGTCGCAGCCAGTTGTTCAGATGGCTCGTTCCTACATGAGCTTCCACACACATCGAGGACCTACCAGTGAATCAGGGTTTGCTGGATTCTTTTCAACCTTCAACACACGTATCACCGTATACATATACGCATTTCTCCCTTGGCATAGTTTGCACCAGGCATATCGTGCAAATCTTCGCCATATTCAGCAACCCCTGTCGACCAGGAGATCGCTCCGTGTCTACTCGTTCGCTCCAGAGTAGGCCCTCTTGCTGCAGACGATCTCGATGACGAGTCGCCTACAGAACGACTGCAACGCTCCCAGATATACCTGGAGTGTGTGGATGAACACTGCAGTCGCATCTCTCTCTGGTCAAGGGGTCCGTCCCTCTGTCCACCCGAGCGAAAGGCACCGAGTCCGCTGCCCTGCAGATATATTCATAGCTCACCTCCTTCCCGATCGAGGTCCGATCCAGCGGTCAATCTACAGCCCGGGCAACGCATTCCCAAGCGAATTGCCCGGCACTGGTCGCTCAGGATCTGGACATAGCCTCAGCATCGGACATGAAACGCATAGGACGCCGGATCCCGCGTCTGACTAGACTCTCCTGTGCATAACGCCTCTAGTAAACTGTGTATGCCCAGCTGTCGCTCTCGTTGCCGCCATTGCTATATCTCACGGGCTGCGGTTCCGTCCTCAGCTCCGATCCCTCGAATAAGTCTCGATTACCGACAACCTTCAGGGAAAGAAAAAGAAGACCGTAGGCCACCGGCAGAGTCTAAACCCCGGTGCCAAAGTACTCGCGTTCCTCTGAGTTCAACACTTGCATTTCGAGCTCTAGGGAGAAGGGTACCAGCGGTCTGACAGGGATCGTTTGCATTCCTCGTCCGTTCCTAAATCTTCCCTCGTCGGTTCCCTCGGGGGAGGGAGTAATCTAAGGTAGGTAACCAAGGCTGGGAGGGGGGGCTGTAAGTGCGCAGTACAATAATGTATTGTACTGTAGTACAGGAGGATTCATTCCGTTTCGCATCGGCGGAGCTCGACATCGATCAGCAGACGGAGCAGTCGGTGCGGGAGAGTGCGGGAGAGTGCGGGAGCCCGCTTGGTCCCGACTCGGACAACTCGGACCGCCCTTAGACTAAGCCGGGTCTTTTTCTTTTCGTTTTATGCTCTGGTGACTCGACTGTAGTAGGAGAACTGGAAAAGCAACCCAGTGTGGACAGTGGCCTGACATCGGCGCTCGCCTGCATGCACCACTTTGTAGCGCATCTGGGGCTACTTCGGGGGTGTGCTCTAGAAGACTGCGGCTGGGGGTCGCTGTGTTCGGGGTGAGGCGGCTGGGCTCGGAGTCATACATCTTGCATGTTTGAGGCTGACGAATGTGCTGACCACTGCGCCGGGGTTCTTCGGCATCGACGGACCGCAAGAATCCGTCTGACGAAAGTTTGCGACCGTACTGCAGAAGTAAGTACTTGACGGGGCATGCTCATGGACAGGAGTTACTCTGTAAAGTCCTAAGCTCCAGGAGCACCGTTGAGAAAGCTCGAGATAATGGTATTCTGCTATCCGGGAAACCCAAACGCTGAAGTTCTTACTATGTACTCCTGTCGAGCGTTTCCCCATACACCGCAACTGCACTGCACGTTCATCCGGGGATGGTTCGAGTCATCACCTCTCGACGCGGTACGACTCGAAGATGGTCGTCTTCTCGTGTCCCCGCCCTCGTGGGTTTACTGCCGGGAGTAACACTTGCTCCTGCTCCCTTCTTCATCTTCCGGCGAACGCGTCTCCTGAGCGTGCTTCTCGCGGCATCTTCTGCGGTGCCCGAGTTCGTAGCCATTGTCGAGTAGGGTTACGTTGCGGACATCAGACGACGGATGTGTCGCTTACGAGCATCAATATGCACAAGAGGCACACGAAAGCTTAGTCAATGGAAATGTCTGAAAAGGTTTGTCCAATTCGAATCTATCTCGGAAGTCTGTTCTGCCTTCCCACTCATTGGTAGTCCGTCCTATCTGAGTGAGCTGTGCATCTGCTATGCCGTCTTGACACCTCTTCACTCTCCGTCCGTCTCCGTGCTTGCTCCGTACAAACACCATCTCTCGCCCAGTCTGCCGCAAGCGGGCATGGTATGAAGCCAAATGATGAAACAGGCATCGGATGTAGAGAGAACTATATCGGATCGGGGGGCGTCTCGGATGCAGTGCATGACAGGACAGCCGAATGGTGATACCGCTGTTCTCGCCTTCGCGTTTCCTCTCGGGCCCATTCATCCAGTGTCTGAACAACCCCTATCGCCCATCGCCTTGAATGGCTCCTGCAGAGTCAAACTTCGGAGCTGCTCCAAACTATTTGGCAACATGTTTGCGACCAGACTTTTCTCCCCATCGTCATAAGTCTTCTACCTGCCGTGAGCTCTCCTCCATCGCAGTTCCGAAGCAGGTCCCAACTCCGACTCTCCGATCAGAACGCCATTAAATCTGTAACAAGAAGGGGGAGCATATTTTCAAACAAGACGCATCTCCACGGAATCGAAGTTTGTACACGCGCCAGTTCCAAGTGACTCGTGCCCGGGACGGAGCCGCAGCCGCGCTACTCCCTCGATCGGGCCGGGGGCGGGATCGCGAAGAGATATGTCGCAGTCCAGACAGAGCGAGCATATGATGTTGTCGCGTCTAGATGATGCGAGAAAGGCAGAACGGTGGTCTTACGACCTCTGCAGTAAGGGTGTATGTGTGTGTGACGCAAGCGCCAAAAGTGCATAATATTACGCCGCAGATGATGTTTGCCGCGGGCCAGTTAACTAAATCTTGTTGGCCGGGTATAGTTGCTGAAAAAAAAAAGAAGGAAGAACGACGCTCTGGTTGCGCAGAAAGGAAAAGAAGAAAAAAACAAAGGGAATCCCTCGAGGGAAAGATGGCCAGTGGTTGATGATGGTGGCATGTGGGAAGAGATACAGAGAATGAACGGGATTCAAGGTCAAGGAAATTCGTCTCGTCGTGAGGGTATCGATATGCGGTCCTTGAGCTAGCGACTTCGAGTGTTGATGGTGGTGGTCTCCAGCCTGGATGGTTTGGGCTCGAGAACCGGCAGTGTTAACTTGCGGTGCAAAGGGGATTAATTGCCGTCGATAGGTTGACGGTCTATGACAACTCGTTCTGTTGACCAGGGGACCGAAGGCGATCGTTAATGCTTCACATCACGACACAGCAACCGCAGCCGCCCTTCTCTTTCTTGATCGTCTCTGGCGCATCCGGCACTCTGACGATACTGGGAGCCTTGGACTGCTGTCCAGGGGCGTGCCTCGGGCTCGGCATGGGACTCAGCGGCGGGTCGTTGATCTTCGGCATGGTCGAGTACGATCCGGTCCTCCCAACCTGGAGGCTGGGACTTTTTGGCGGCTCCGGCTTCAGTGGCCATTCCTCCGACTTCCCATTCTGGGACTCCTCCTCTTGGGCGTTCCTTTCTGTCGGTTCTGGGGGTTTCAAGAATCCCTCGTCCGTCAACGGCCGGAATTCCTTGTCGTAAATGTTGCCGAACTTGCCCTCCTTCTCCCACTTCTCCTGCTGCAATCGCCTAGCGACAGTAGGCAGAAGCTGCTGGTCTGGAGGTAGCCTAGGATCCGGACGATACGCCGAGATCATCCATGGCGGTTCGCCCTCTGGTTGCTTGTTGTTGCCGCCGGGTGACAGCTCTCCAGATCGTGTCGATGGCCGCGTCGCTGCGCCGCTGCTACTCGAGTCCTTGCTCGGGCCGCCCCGGGTCCTCGGTCGTCCAGCCGCCCCATTAGCCGGCTTGCCTGGACCAGAAGCCTTCCTTGCGCCTGCTGCCGTCTTCTTTGGTGATGTGTCGGTCGCTGCTCTCTTGGCGAGGGTAGGTATGGCTCCATTCATCGGATTTCCCAGACTCCCACTGCGGTTTCTGGGTTTTGGGTACGTGATGCTGTCCTCCTCGCCGGGGCTACCGTCTCGTTTCCGGACCATGGGCGTGTCCCGTTCTATGTGCTCGACGGGTATCGGGACAGGGCTCGTTTTGGCGACTGGTATCTTGGATCCCTTCCCGCTGGGGACAAAGTAACCCTCGCCCTCTTCGGCGATTTCCTCGGGAAGACGCAAGTCCCAGCTGGGGACTGACGAGACGTCTGGTGTCTTTGGCTCGGCGTAGTTCTCCGAGTTCTTCCTCGACCTCGCCCCTAGTTGATCTGTTCCCCCAGTGGGCGCCCTGATGCGGCCATTAGGCTTATCCTGGCTTTGCTCTCTGCGTGACCGGGTTTGGCTCTTTGATCTCGATCTCGGGGCTCGAGGCAGGATGATACCAGCGGCTTGGAGTTCTTCGCTCTCTATCCGGGCCAGTTTGTCACGATGAATCCATTTTGAGTTGTCTTCAACCGGGTCGTCGCTGTGTGCCTCGTTTGCGCTCCTCTTGTGCAGACCCCCAGCCACGTCGGGCTTGTTACTCGCGTAGAGATCAAGCAAGCTATCAGCGGGACTGTTGGCCTCCTTGATGCTTCGGGGCCTCGGATCTTTCATATATGGCGGCGACAGGAGGCTCGACTCCTGACTCTGTTTCCTCGTCACGGCGTCCCGTCCAACCTGCGTAGAGACGCCATTGTTTGCTGCATGCACCGCTTGTCCGTTCATAAATTCTCCGTTGCGGTGCGTCTTTGTCGGGGAAGATGCCTGACAAGAGGGAGCCAGATTAGTTTACTGGCCTCGTATACTGAAGAAGGCGGTCTGTCTGGATCCTTGATACTCACATCCACTGTGCCTGAACCGAGGTTCCAGGGTGTTTCCGTGCCGTGCGAGCTACTTGGGGGTGTTAAGGTAGGCACGTTGGCGAGAGCGGACATGGTCGCCATGCCGTCCGGATGGTCGTAGATATCGCCGGAGAGGTTGGAGGTAAGGAGGCGACCGGAAAAGGAAATGGGGGTTCGATGAGAACGGTGTTTTGCGACTTGAGTCGTTTAAAGGTACGCCAAGAGGTGCAGTCGCCAGCTGCACTTGGAATTGAAAAAGGTAGGGACGGGATTTTTGACAATCTATGCTCTTCAAGCGCGCCTCATTCGCCTTTCGGTCCTGCCACTCTTCAATGCTGCTTGAAATGGGATCGTGATGGTCAACGCGGTTGGCCCGTTGGCGAAGGCTCACGCTCGGCCTCGTGCGGCGCCCGTCATCCACTCAATGCACGATCCAGCTCGCGGAAAGACAGAAGTGAGGATGCTGAGGCGTGGATTTCCGGCTATACTCGCTGGCAGTGAGAGCTGGCCGGGTTTATCGTCAATGACGGGCTGAAGATCACCGGTGGTTTGAAGTCGTAATTTGGGGGTTTTTGTTGAAGAACGCCTCGAGGAAAGGGAAGGGACCCGTGATTTCGGGCCTAACTATTTCGAGAGGGGTCCGCTAAGGTAACGGCTCCTTTCAGGTTCCCCCCTGTCACCGTTCCGGGGGTGTTGATACAAGACAATAAAAGAAGCCAATGCCTCGAACAATGGTACTGTGGTGGAGAGGCAGCTCTCCCAGAGATGTTCAACTTTGGATTGACCAGTTACTCAGTGGAAGCTGCAATGAGGTGGCTTCAATCGTCCCGTCTTGAGGCTCTTGGAACCTGGAAGGCACGACGGGAGGTCCGTACAAGTTTAAGGGGGAAGGTGTGCTAGATTAAGGTACGGTACCCTTAAGAGAGTCTTTCCTGGTCGACTTCAATGAATGATTGTGGTTTCAATACTTCTGTCACTCTCTCTTCATCCCTCGCCGCAACTACCGGCACAAGACACACTTGACATCAAACACAATGCGACACAAATAAAGAGGCAATTGAATCCTCTACATACTACTTCAGTACCTTTACTTGAGTGAGGACAGACGCAAGGGACGTGCTGTTGCAGATACGGGAATATAGAGCAAACAGCAGAGCTCGGATGAGATGAGGTTGCAGCAGCGAGAGATGCGGCGGCCAATCCAAAGAGTTTGCTGCCGCAGTCCGAGCAATATCGGGAGGAGGGCCGGGAGGGGGTTTCCCCTATTCCTTCCCTATTCGACGGTTATCGGAGGGAACAGGGGATGACAGCTGCAATGTCGGACCCTCATTCGTCAATTTCAGCTGGGCCATCTCACGCCGACCTGTCATCAGTCATCAATCAAATCATCACCGTCATTCCGTCGTGGCCATGGATGACTTGGTACTTTGCTGCAGTTATTCTCTTTAGTTTCCTAGATATCGCAAGATCTTGCACCGTCTCGATCAAAACTGCGGAGTTAATGCAACAGCGGGATGCATCAGTAGCAGTGTAGGGAATCTGCAGATCTCCAGGTCGGAGTACTGAGGTAGTAGTGTAGGATACATTGGGCCTCTGGTGGCTCAAGCCGACTCCATCATCACCTTCTTCCTCTTACTTACCTCATCCATCAACGTCGAAGACGCATCGCCATCCTCCCAGTAGCCTAATACCGCATATGCATCCTAGCTATCCTCTATATACTCATTATCCAAAATACTCTACTCTTTCCCGCACTGGTTATCGTGAACACCGGTTCTGTATTACTCCCCAGTCTCGACCGTGTTCATCTCACACTCTCACTTCACGCGGCATGGCGTTCTGCCTGCAGGATTCATGATACTTTGAGATAGAGCAGCTGCGCTGGCTCTTGGTATCACAAGCGGAACCGCGAGTGGGACAGCCACGCCACCTAGTTCAGCCAAAGGTGAAGAATGCTGAAAACCTCGCCTGACTTCATCACAGCATGAGGGCTACCGAGAGGTGTCGAAGGGAGCAGCATACTAGACGATAGCATTGGATGAAATCAGATCACATTGCCAGCGATGGCCACGCAGTCTGCTGCCACACCACCTCGCGGCACACCTACCTCCATGACCCGTAGGACGAGATTCGTCTGCATATCCGACACACACAACTGCACGGTCAAGCTGCCCAAGGGGGACGTTCTCATCCATGCCGGAGACCTGACCAACCAGGGGAGCTATTCCGAGGTAAGAACTATGCATCATCCGGAGGCTCAGACAATACCCATCCTAGTCGTATACTCGGGACAAGTCGTCCGTCTTCGGAAAGGCTGACATCCGAGGAACAAGCTCTCCAAGGCAGTCCAATGGCTCGAAAAGGCCGACTTCGAGGCAAAGATCGTGATAGCAGGTACGGTACGCCCTTAGGTACCCTCTTACACAAGCTCTCTCTTCCTCGGTTGTGCTCACCAGGAAATAACCCAGGAAATCACGACATAACCCTCGACGCCCCCTTCTACAACGCCAACTCATCCGCCTTCCACAATCAATCCCCGCAATCCCCCACCCAGTGCCTATCCCTCCTCGCCTCCTCCCCGAGCATAACCTACCTCGCCCACCAGCCCGCCACGGTCCGCCTGTCCTCCCCCTCCGGACCGCACACGGCCTTCACCGTCTTCGGCTCGCCTTACTCCCCCCGTGCCCGCAGCCAGGACCAGCGGAGGTGGGCGTTCCAGTACGACGACAACGACGATGGGGAGGCCCTGTGGCGGGACGTGCCGCTCGACGCGGACGTGCTGCTCACGCACACGCCGGCGCGCGGACACCGCGACGAAGGGAAGGGATGCGAGGCGCTGCGGAGGGCGATGTGGAGGGTCAGGCCGCGGCTGGCGGTGTGCGGGCACGTGCACGCCGGGAGGGGGGCGGAGAGGGTGACGTGGGACCTGGACGGGGCAAGGGGGAACGTGCCGTACGCGGAGACCCGGGTGGAGGGGTGGACGGACGAGGGGGTCGGAGGGGGGAAGATGAGCTTGGTCGACCTGACGGGACGGCGGGGGAGGAGGTTGGATAATGACGGGGGCCATCCGCGGGGAGAGGTCGGCTCCGCAGCCGAGGAGGAGCGGCCGGCGGATGGGAGGGAAGCTGAGGGGAAGAGGGAGGAAGAGGGAGGTCTGGACGATCGCTGTTATGGGCTGTATCGTCCGAAGACTGCGGTGCCTGAACCCGTCAACGGACCTCGCGCGCCGACGCGGAGCGGCTCTCCGGCAACGGACCTGGGCATCGGCACTATGGGCCTCGGGTTCTCTGCCGATGCTCGCCGGAGTCCGGTGCGAAGCGACACGGAGGCGCTGGAGGGCCGTATGGGCCGCCGCGAGACGTGCGTGGTCAACTGCGCCGTCACGGCGACGAGCTGGCCGCACGCCGGCGGCCGGCGTTTCAACAAGCCCATCGTGGTCGACCTGGATTTGCCCGTGTGGAATTGGGAGACGGAGCAGGTGGATGGTGCCTGCGAGGCTGGTTGGACGGATTTAGTGAGCTAACGTGGGTGGAAGCGAAGCTGTCAAGCGCTGCAGTGCCCTTTGTTGAAGGGGCGCTGTCGTGACAAGCGGCTGGGCATTGCGTGGATCGTCCGGTGCGACTCGCTCAGCCGTCCACGGGGCTGGCACGACACGCAAGGTTATCGCTGAGGTCTGGAATGCTGCAGACGGCAGTTTGTACGTGGCTCCTGGTGAGCGCTGGGATGTTGTGTCAAATGAAGCCGTCTGCCCATCGGCCCGCAACCTGGGAGTTGTCGAGCTCAGAGGGTTAGCAGCTACGGACTGGCCACGACAAGGACCGAGGGACGACCTTGCTCCGGCCGACGTGGAAGAATGCAAGCATGGATGGGTCACGGCTGAAAATGATATTCTTTGGCCATTGTCCTTCACATGCCGCGGACACAGCAGAATATCCAGCATCCTGGATTCTCTGCGCATACGATAGGTGTTCTCTCGCGGTATGATTCTACATATGTTATCATGCGGCTTCGAACCCTTACGCCTCGACCCGTTCACGCACGAACACGACATCCCCATCTCGGCACTCCCATCCGAAGGTGCGTTCGCAGCAGTGCTTCCCTTGTAAGGACAACGTGGACCTATCACGGCCTCCGGCCCAGAGTCGAAACCCGAGAGAAGCTTCCCGTCGAATGAACCGGAATACTGCAGCTGTCGAAGCGGCGCCGAGGGCTTATCGCCTCCTCGCGGTATCATGCCTCGTGTCCTCTCAGCGGCGGACACATGGTGGAAAGTGACTTGCCGTCTCGACTTTCGTGATACTGCACGGCGATGTTACGATTTACCGTCTAAGAGTCACCATTGTCTCGACGTGGCGATTGCCACTTCTCTACGATGTCCTCGAGACGACTCCCTGCGATCATGTCTGCCGACTTGGAAGGCAGCAGGTGATTGCGCGTGCAAGGCAGTCAGGAGTACGCGGTGTCATCGTTGCCATCGCCGTCAGGGCGCCAGTCCACGTCGAGTGCGTCATCAGGAGGTCGCCGGTGTCTTGCGTAACCGGTTACTAGGACTACATAGTAAACCTTGGGGTATTGCTCTCAAAGGCATCGACCTCGTCGCATGACATTTGTTCCATGAACAAATGAGCAAGTATGAGCCATCGTTTATCGTGTGCGATGGCAAATCGCGGAGTTGCCATCGCCCCGGGCTCTTTCGGGAGACGATTGTTCACCAATGGATGCAGGAACCGGTCAAGTCCGTGCTTGCCGGGCCCTGTCCAACTGGTTCGGCCCCGTCTTACCGAACGAACGTATGTGAACGGGGGAAATTGCCTGACGTCTCGAGGTTTCTGGCCTCAGTTATGCATACGCGGTATTAATGAAGGCAGGAAAGATGGGAAGACCACACCATCATGCATGCTTGTTTTTTTAGTCATCATGAAAGTCATCCGACCTAGAGCGAGCTCACGTCCTGGAGAAGTCAGGAGACCATCGAGTCTGAGATGTTGGGGGACTTGGGGGACCGAGAGAGCTTGCTAGTAGTCTACCGTAGTCAGCTAATACGGGTACTGACGGGCGGGAAGAGATATCGCGCGGGCCGCTCTTTATTCCTAACGCCCCCGTCTAAGTGCTGAGGTAGCTCCTTTTTCGGCCTAGACCTATGTCGACTGTCAGGTCCCTAGCTCACCGAAGTCACTTGATGTGCCCACCCAAGGAGCACAGCAGTAGCACGCATGCTAAGGGCAACTCGATGATCCACCGGGAGCGTCTTCTTCCTTGACATCTCGTCACAGACCGGGGGAACACAAGAGCCGCAATGTCTCGCGCACAGCGCACAGATCACAATGGGCGGAGGCATGGAAGGCGTCGCCCAGCGTATAGAACAGCGCTTGGAGTGTCGGTCTAAGCCAATAAGGCCGTCTTACCCCAGAGCATCACGCCGCTCTGGTGGGTGGTGGGGGTGACCTGAGGTGCAGGAGGACGCGACAGGTCCGTTGCCAGCACCTGCACGGCGCTGTTGCGGCTTTTTCCATTCGCGAATGCTATCAACGCTACCAGCGCTGCCGTTGGCCAGTGCCCGCCGGTATATTAGTCGAGACCATGCATAGATGCCTCAGTGATGGCTTGCTTCACACCAGAGTGCAACTTTTGGCCCGTAAGCAACCAGGCACAAGGATAAAGTAGGCATCCACCGCTGGTGGCAAAAAGGTCCATTTCCACCGTCATCCGTAGATTTGTCTTTTTGTGACAAGTGACGCACGAGAAGTGAAGCGAGAGGGATTGTGTCGCCCATCCAGGCCATCATCGAGACAAGCGCTGTCTCCTTGTTTGTGGCCCACCTGGGATGGATGCCTCGACATATCCCCAGCAACAGCTCACCGCCACGAGCTCAGCGGTCCCATTTGTCAAGTCGCCAATAGTAACTCGCGAAATGGGGAAGGCCATGGAGTCTCGTGAATATTGTCCCGAGCGTGCTTACCCCTCTTTAGCATATCCGTAGATGGCGAGAATGCGAGCAGATATCCCACGGGAAGGGCGGTTCTCACGAGACAAGACACAAGAGGAGGAGGCCCTCTCTCCACTCGTTTCACTAGCAGTCCATAGACCTACTGAAATGCTCTCGTGCGTCCGATCTGATGCCGGCCGGCCCATGCCAGGGATAGCCATATGTAGGCTCTTGGCTAAACGGAATGTGAACTCGTACATAGCGGAGAGTGCGTTGTCGTTGAAACAGTCGTGGAGTTCAGATGCAGAGAATCAGATGGCGGGGTAAAACATCAGCTGCAGTCCTTGGCGGGGCATTTCTGCGGAAGGAAGTTAGGAACATCGCCAGCCACCATGTCTCCGCGTACATTACGTCCACTAGGAATCCAGGGTATGTCGCCCGGGACCGGGGAGGTTGAAGATCTACAACAGTAGGGAGGTTTCCAACAGGTCCAGAGGAGCAAAAAAGACCAGTCGCGAGAGTCTCTCTGTCTCTGAACAATCGAGATGACGACGTTTGGCATCGGCTACGAGACAAAACTGATCACAGATCAAAGAGATATCCGGCGAATGGCAGGTTGAGAAGCGCCGCCAGCGCGCTGCCCCACGCCGGCAGCTGACGACCATCACCGGCTCACATGGAGAGCGCGGGAATCTATCGGTCTGCGATTTGACAATTCGCGTCGCGTGTTTCCAAAGGGAAAAATAAGACGAGCAGGACGTGATACTGGAGTAGCACAAAACGACCTTTGCAACCGCTGAAACTCCGCATGTCCAGCTTGGGAGCCAGCATCATGCAATGATTGGACGGAAGGCCCCCACCACCTTCTGCTGGCTCCTCTTGAGGGACACCGAGTGGACACTATCACGCAGTCACGAAAGACTTCAGAAAAGGACTTGCTGCAACGGTTGGTCCCCGCGCTGAGTGGATAGACGACCCTCCTATGACCCTCCAATGACCCTTCAATGACCCTTCCGCGATCCTCCACACTTTCTGCAGCTCATCGCCAGACGACCATCCTCATGCGGCACGAACCTGCTTCCTCGTGGCCGCCAGCTGTCCGGCCTGTGGGAGCGCAGGGAGTAAAAGGATCGGAGTTCACGTTGTTGCGTCGCTAAGGATGCTCAATCGTGCTCTCCATCTCCATGGCCCATGACCCTCCAGTGGATGCAACCTTCAAGGAAGCAAAATCGTACCTACGTTTGCCGGCCTCACACGGCAGGCCACCGCCATCAATGCACTCGAGTGCGTACCTGCTTCTTCAGCCCTCTTGAACTGGCCGCAGACTCGATGGGACTCGGCAAGGGGAGGTATGCGTTGTACAGATGTGCCGCCCGTTTCTCGACCACCTGTTTCTACCCATCCTGTCATGCTCATGCAGCCGAGAGAATCAGACTGAAGCACGAGGCACGAGACTGGTGGAAGCTGTCAATCGCTGGCCCTTGATCCAGCACCGAGCGGTTGTCCAATCCACTTGACGCTTTAACCCAAGCGGATATCACCCGCTGCAGCGTAGCTGGGCTAGCACGTTTGTTCGAATTCGAGAACGGCAGATTCGGAATGTCAAGGCAGAACTGCAACAAGGCGAGCTCACTCGGACCCGTCCAGTCGCGGAACTCTGGTCTCATGCATCCGATATCGATTATCGAATGGGAATACGTAGCTGCCAAGTTCAAGTGGGCTCGACATCTACACGTATCGAGCCATACGCGTGAAGCCAAGTCGCACCTCTGGACCGCTTGGGGATAGCCTCTCCCTATCTGACCTGACCCGATTTCAAGGCCCGTCAATGCTATCTCCTACGCCCGTAAACAACAAACATCATCTTCCGGACAAAGATCGGGATGCATGAGTTCTACTGCGTAGTCTTGACGAGGCCTACCTACAGGTAGCCCTGCCCAAGGGACCTCTGCATATGAGCAAAGAACGAGGCTGTCAAGAGGTGGCCGTCTGCTATCATATCTGACCAATGTGCTGGGCACCTATTTGCGCCCACCTTCGTGTCTTGTAATTGTGATGACTGACCCTTCCGGGCCGCGGGAAGGTGAAAGAATGTGGAAGCGAACTGACTGAGTCGGTCCAGGCAACTAGGTAGCCTTCGACCACATGTGGTTGCCCGGACCGAATCCTTCTCTACAGCTTCAATTTTCTGGCCTCTACCGCATCTCGAAGTATACCTAAAAGAGAGTCGTGGGATGCGCCCTGCAAGCAGATATATGACCGGCTTGCTAAGATCCTTACCATATGCTATAATAGCACTTACGAGACAGATTACCCATCTGCGACGAAACACTGTCACCGAGTCGCTGATCGTGAGAAACCCCCGCTGATGTTAGTTTCAGCAATAAGCGTGCCATCGAGACACACCGCTTCAACGAGCATCTCAAAGTGTGTGGATATATGGATCACCCTTGGTTAATAAGTTTCAGCACCTCCAACGATGCTAAGTCAGCATTCATGCTCCTGGAAGTCGAAATCACTTCGTTGCCAATCAAGAACAACAGAGGCATCCAGATACGTAATTCATGAGATGCTCTATCCAGTGACTTCGCAACGGTGTCGTGCGTAGACTAAAAAGACTTTTCTCGCATTTCTTGCCACCGCCTCATCCGACGCGCAAGCCACACTGCCACACGGCTGGCCGTGACATGTGCAATGACCTGAATATTTGCCCCTAACAACTCACAGTGTAGCAGTTGTACCAGTTTCACTTGCTCGATTTTGATCATCCAATCTCTTCTCGTTCCTCGATCGGCGAGGGGACTGTGACGGGATCAATTCGCAAGCTGCTGCTACCTGGAGGCTTCTGAGGCCCTCCATTGTCGTCGTCCAAGTTGTATATATTACGGGGGCATCCACTCCCCATATCCGCGCATCTGTCTGGACAACCACCCCAAGGCAGCTACTTAACCAGCGAACGCCCAGGGAATACGGGTGTCCAAGCGTATCCCGGGATTCTGGCGCAGTCGTTCTATTCTGGAGATCTAGCGATCCTTGGGATGACTTGACGGAGCAAGGCGCAGCCCTGGTTAAGATGCATCGCGACCTTTACACAGGACCTTAGGTACTAGTCTGCCGTAACGCGGACCTCAGCTCGCCCGGCTTAAGTGAACATTTAGTCCATCTGTCAGCTTCAGCCCGACGACCAGCGGAGGAATCGCCCGCCTTGTCCGACAGGCCAGTATTCGAGTTCGGGACAACTTCAGCTCACTCTCACCTCTAAAAAAGAAACGAGAAAGAAGGCCGCTAGAACTGCTTACCTGGTCCTTCCTCATCGGATGGTAATACACCGCGAGGAGTGACTTCCAGTTGCCAGGACCTGTACATTACTTAAGCTGGATGCTGTAAGCGTTGGACATTTGTTGCCAGAACAGGGAAAGCACGACTTACGGAAGGTCCACTCAGCCTTTACCAAGACGAGGGGACACGCACACTCAGGGACAGTACCAGAGTACGTACCTGTCGGCGAGCAACCGGCTTTCTGGCTAGGGCTTTTTAGAGGCTTTTCCTGTTTGCGCTATTTGCAGCGCTCGTCAGCCAGCGGGGGACAGCAGTCAATCTGTCAATCAGCACAGTCAATCCAGCAGTAAAGGGCAATGACCAGCGAGATCTCCCAGTCTCCAGCAGGTGGAACAGCCCGCCAGCCCGCTTCACCCCTGGATCTGCGTGTCTTTCCGTGGGGCGCTCCTTCCCTTCCTTCTGGCGGTCCGCCTTCTCTTACCTACTGTGGTATTACCAAGACACGCTAAAAGTCTCCAATTGTCACGGTGACAGTTGGTGTCAGCCACTCCAAGCAGCGACTCAGCGAGTCCAGCCATTTTTGACCCCATTCCACCGCCTACCCCCCATTTCCATCCACCACCGCTCCTTACTACGCAGTAACAGCGACGACCGGCCAACGCTCTGGCCTCTGTATTATAACCCCCGACAGTCCAAGACAGGTGATCTCATCACCTCTTAACAACAATCGGACCTCCTCCAGGCCCAACAACACTACGTCCACGACCACGACCACGACCACGACCACGACCACGACCACCACGACCACAGCTCGCGACCCGGTCCCGACCACCGCACACATTCTACTGTCCATCTCGTTCGCGTCGTGCACTGCAACTAGATACATCACCGTTCCCCGGCTTTAAGGACACAAAGAGTCCTTCTCCGCGGCCACATCCATGCCGTTTCACTAGCTTCGGCTGTCCACCAACTCGATTCCGCCACTTCGCCCACGACGAGGCCGCCACTGTCGCAGCCAGCCCTTTGACAAAGACATCACCCTCAAAACTGACATCTACTGTCGTCCGCTTTCCCTGTCGCCACAACATCTTGGCCAACCTGTTCACTTGACTGTTGACACAGGGCCTCGTTGAACAAACCGTCATCGAATGCAGTATATCTCTCTTGGACGGCACGCTTGCTGCTCTCGACGACTAGAACGTCCTTGTCCGCTGCTCCTCGGACCCAGTCAACGTCTTTCACCTGCCTAGTCCTCATCACCCTTCTGACCGTTCGGTCTCCAGCCCAAAATGAGCGAGCTTCAGCCAGACCCGTGGAAAGTCCTCGGCATCGAGAAGAACGCGGACAAGTCCGAAATCCGCACAGCGTATCGGAAGCTCGTCCTAAAATGCCATCCCGACAAAGTCCAAGATCCGACGCTCAAAGCCCAGAAGCAGAACGAGTTCCAGAGAGTCCAACAGGCATACGAGCTGCTCAACGATGACACGGAGCGGGCTAAGTACGAGGAGAAGCTCAAGCTCTTCGAGATGCGCAAGGCCGCCATGCTCTCCAAGAACATGCCCAACATCTCGGCAAGTCGCACGCCGCCCCGGTCCTCGCATACCTTCTACGAGGTGCGCACTGCCGATCCCCAGGCGAGGTTTCGCCATACATCTCCACATCAGCCGTCACCCGTACCTCCAGGCGGCAAGGTATATACTCATGTGTATGCGTCGTCCAAGTCGTACGAGGACGAAGTGAGTCCTCGTAGCCAGACTGTGTACGACGAGGAGCGCCGCGCCCGCCGCACGGCGAGTTACGAGCAGTCTTCTTCTCGACGAGACGACGAGAAGCGAGAGGAACGGAAGCGGAGGGAGGCGAGGGATCGGAAGGACGAAGAAGACAGAGAGCGAGAACGCGAGCGCCGCGACAAGGAGCTGCGCAAGCAGGAGAGGCGTGAGCGTGAGAAGAACCGGGACAAGGAGAAGAGAAGGGACGTGGAAGATAAGACGTCCAGGCGTACGAAGGAGGTCTATGTGGAGGAGTACCATGACAGAGACATACATGAGGTCTACCCTCCCACAGCGAAAGTGGAGAAGAAGAAGGTCTCTTCGTCCAGTGCCACCAAGAAGGTCGACGAGCCAAGAGAGAAGTCGTCTTCTCGCCGAGAGCGGGACGAGTCTCCTCGCATCCGGTCGGACAAGCATGACTATCTCAAGGAGGAGGCTGCGGCTTATATCGAGCGGCAGCGAGCAAAGTCGAAACCCGTGGCACCGACTCTGGGGAGGTCTCAGACATTCCAGCAGCCTTCCACATACGCCCGTGTCCCAAGTCCACCGCCGGCGGACTACCTGGATGACGATGACGTTCGACGGTCGTCGGCCAGACCGTCGCGCCGTGCTTCCAACGACGCCGGGGTTCGCTCGAAAGAACGACTCTATTCTGCCTCGCAGAAGAAGTCTCGAGAGGATTTCGAGGTCGTCGATGCCCTGCCGCGAACCGAGCGTCCGGGGCCTCCTCGATCAGAGCGTGTGGTTCCGACACTCAAGAAGTCGAACACCATGCCAACATCAATGGCACCACCCGTTGTACCAGAGTCTCCGCCACGACACCCCCTTCGCCAAAACACGGCACAGGAGGTGTACTCCCGGCCTCCACCGCCGATGCCCACCATGACGAGAGCGTCGACTTTCGCAGGCGAGAAGGTGGATCGCTACCCCATCCCCATCATTCGGGGAGAATACGAACCCTCCGATGACGAAATGTACGAGAGCCATCGTCGGCATCGCAGCAGGCGGACCCACTCCCCAGAGGCGGCGACGACAACCCGCAGATACAAGTCCAACGGCATCTCGGTAACCCCCATCGAGACCGTGTACGAGCCTGACGTGTACGATCATCAGGACGACTACCGGAGTTCCAGGCGACACGGCAGCTCGTACGGCCCCCAAGTTGTCGAGCCAGGTGGCCGGGGAGGACCCGAATATTACTACGACTCGCCGCCGGCGGTGCCGTTCGGGAAAGTGAAGATTGCGAAAGCCTTCACTCCCGAGGATGTGGCGTACACCCCCCAGTATCGTCCTAGTCAGGGTAACTGGGGCGGCGTGGTCGCTTAACACGCGCGTCCTCTCCTACTTGTCAGCTTCAGCCGTGAGACGACTTATCTCTCGTTGGCGATCTATCTCCTCGCCCAGCGCAGGCAAGACGTCGTTTCCTTGCCGCCCTGCTCAAGCGCCGAAGCGCAGCATGGCGGCTCTCTTTTCTTTGAAAATATAACCACCATATTTTGTCACCTTGTACTGGGCGTTGTTTTAATCGCTAATCGATTTCTGATTTTCTTGCCGGTGTTTAGTTGTCGGTTTTCTTTCCTGTGCACATGTCATTATCATACGCTCACTTACACACGGCGTTCTTGGAGGATGAGAGGGGGGGAACTTTTGTTTCTGGTTCTTTCTCACCTTCAGACATGAACGATTGCTTTATCTTTCATGAAGAATACAGTAACGAACCGTCTTGTCTTAACGATTACGAAATATCATCCAGCACCAGAGTGTGTTGGCAGCGGAAAGCGGAAGAAGATTCTTTGGGGGGCAGGAGGGGAGGGGGGCCGTGACCCGTGTTTATTAGACTCGGGGACAGACGAAGAAGTAAGTAAGGTTTAAGCTAGGCAGCGGGAAGGTCAGTCGGACGACACCAAATGGTGACCACCCGGCTTTTCGTCTCTCACTTGCACCTTTCTTTTTTTTTTCTTTCTATCTCGTGGTGTTGTTGGCAGATAAGGTACCGGAGACAGGGCAAAGAAACGGGAGCGGTCCTCGAGTCGAGATAAACATAACCTAAACAATCTGGTCGCTATTCAGTTCTTTGGTTAACGCGCATTGCATAAGGCACTCTAGCGGGCAGTTTTGTTTATACTCGGCCAATATGACTCGAATCTTGACTCTTTTCTCACATCTGAAATTTCTTGGTTTCTGCTGCATTTGAGTGCTATTGCTTTGCTTTCTGTTGGGATCATTTCCGTGGCGTTCACCGGCGGAGTGGGCAGGATACCTGCCTTGACGCCGCTGCCTTTGCGGATACTTTGGCTCCTGTCTGCCTGCCTGCCTGCCTGCCTGCTCACCACAGTCATCGTATACATGTAAGGTAAGCAAGCAGTCTCACAAGATGACTCGACCCAAGTGGTCATGTTGGCATTCCATTCCCCCATCCCCCCTCTTCTTTCCTTATACCTGGGTCAACTGAGACCGTCAGGACAGGACAGGTTGGACCGAGAGATTTCTGCGCAACTTCACATAGACATTACATGAGGAACAAGTCGATGGGAAGACCCTTCCAAAGCCTTCAGAAACATAGACATCTGTGATGTCTGTCTAACAATCTGCTCGCCCGCTTCCTGGGTATTCCCGCCCACATGCTTCCAAAAACAACGCCGTATCGCGATGCCAGCCTGCCCGAGTAACATAGGCACCAGTGTGAGAAGGAAGAAAGCCCGGCGGCCTCCTCCCTATGTCAGCCGTCGTGGCAGACATACCACAGTACATATACATATACCTGATGTACATACATGCCACAATGCGAGAAAATACACAAAACATTTGAAAAGGAATCTACTCACCCGTTTCGTCATCTAACAAACTCACACTCGCTTGCTATGCACATAGTTAGGTATTGCGACATGTTATCAACGACAGTTGCCTTCCAGCACTGGCATGGTATTTACGCCTTTCGCATTCTCTCTCTCTCTCTCTCTCTCTCTCTCTCTCTCTCTCTCTCTCTCTACCAAGCATACACAATCTGAATATATCGTCCTTGCGTCTCCTTCGGGAATCCGGATTGGCTTTCCCGGTGGCTCATACGAGCACATACAAGGAGCAGATCTGTGTCACGCTTCGTTAGCCTTCATCCAGTCTTGGCAAAAAGTCTACATAATATTGCTGGGGGAAACTCACCAGACTCAGCCCCAAGATCATACTAGCCCAGAACATGACGTTGTTGAGCGTCTCGCGGCCCCGGACCCAGCGCGTGCGCTGCAGCGCCACGATGGGCAGCTGCATCATCTGGCAGACGAAGCCGTAGCCCCTCAGCTTCTTGGTAATGCAGGCCATGACGACCTCGTGGCCGACGGCGGAGATCAGGAAAGTGATGGCCGTGGCGGCGCCCCTCCCGACGTGGGAGCGCGTGGCGCCGTAGACGTGGCGGCGCAGAAACGAGTGGACGGGCACGTTCCACTCGCGGCTGAACTCCATCCAGTCGGTGCTGTTCCACCAGTCGGCGTAGAAGCGGCGGTCGCCGAAGCGCGTCACCTCGGCCGAGGCGCCGAGCACGTACTCGAAGATGACGAGGAAGACGAGCAGGAAGGTGAGCATGAAGGGGAAGAGCAGCCACGAGATGGTCTCGGCCAGCACGAGCAGGGTCTCGGCCGCCGTGAGCGGGTTGGAGGGGGGCCGGGCCGAGGGGTCGAGCCGCCGCTGCGCGTCGACGAGCACCGGCAGGATGAACTCTTCGGACGTGATGGTGAGGAGGAAGATGCAGCCGAAGGTGGCGGCGACGTAGGACAGCAGCTTGCCCCAGTCCACGCGCTCGGTGCGCGGGTACTCGAGCTCGTAGCACAGCGTCGGGCAGCACAGGAAGTCGAGGTAGTTGGCCCACGTCAGGTTGCTCGGGTACGTGATGTTGCCCATGGGGCTGGTCAGCTCGCGCGCGAGGTCCTCACGCAGCTGGGCGACCTCCTCGTCCTCGTCCTCCGGGGCCGCGGCCGCCGTCTCCGTCTTGCTGTCGCGCGTGGGCGAGGCGAGGACGGTGCCGTCAGGGTTGTCGGGGGTGGGGTACAGGTAGGCCGGGGCGAGGGAGGCGGTGGCCGGGTGGTCGAGGGCGCGGAGGCGCTTCTCGGTCTCGCTCAGGTGGCCGTTGTAGAAGGCGTACGAGTGCATCTTCATGAGGATCACCATCGTGTGCAGCAGCAGCGTGACTTGGGCGGTCCAGGCCCAGTCCAGGAGGAAGGGCACCGAGATCCAGATGGCGAGCCAGGCGACCTCGTAGACGGACATGATGGCCATGCCGCCCCGGGACCACGTCAGGAAGGAGTCCGGCGGCGCGGCGCGGAAGATGCGGTGCAGGGGGAGCGAGACGGCGCTGCTGGCTACCATCAGGAAGTCGGCCACGCCCAAGTGCCAGGTCTTGACCGTGAAGAGCCCCCAGATCTGGACCCGGAGCGGGTAGCCGGTGTCCTTAAAGTTGCGCAGCATGGTGGTAATGCCCATTATGAAGAGGCCGATCCAGAAGAGGTTGAAGAAGCCGTGGAAGTCGCGGTGTTCGCTGTGCGGGTCGAAGTGCGAAACGCGGCTGGCATACTCGATGGTCGGGAAGAGGCGGCGCCGCTGCTCGGCGCGGACCTGCTTGCGGGCCGAGGAGAGGGACTTGACGGAAGGGGGCGCGTCGAGGGGAATCGGAGTCGAGCGGCCGCTGAGAAGAGGGGCGTGTCAGCCGGACAGGTGTCCGTGAAGGAGTGGCGACTGGTGCAGCTTACCTCGTCATCCCGGTCGTCTGGCCGGCCTCGGAAGGTTCAAGGTGGCCATTGTCCAGGTCGGATGCGTTGCTGATGTAGGACAGCTGCGAATGGAGAGGCTTGCGAGGCCGCGGGCGGAGGACGTGGTCGTGGCCGGTACCGTCGTGCGGCTCGGCCGACGTCGACACGTTCGTCATTGGAGTATCAGAACTGGCTCCGATCACAGCTCTTGGGCTTGTGACGCTCTGCCAGAGTAAAAGACTGATTTTCTAGGCCTGACAGCCCTGATAGTGTGATATGTGGAAAGCTGGTGGCGACAAAGACTTTGGATGCAGAGAGAGGGGATATCGACAAGTCACACAATGCGATCCCGCGCAAGAATGTTCTGCCAGCTTGAAAGGAAAGTTGCAGCGTCCGCCGCCGCCGCTCAAGGTTGCGTGTCGTGTCAGTCGAGATATTCCTGAAAACGAGATGCCTCGGCGTTACGTACTGCGGTCCCCCTACTGTGTCTGAGTGTTTATCGCCACGACGTCACATCACGTGGGGCGGACCTTATCTGGACGGACGCATGTACAGTACCTCTACTGTACCTGTGTACGTACCTTGGACCTGGGCAACGTCAGACTTGCTGTAGGCATGATCGTGACCATGGTCAATGGTAACCTTCAAGATGGGGAGTTGCGTCCCCCGTGGCTAGAAATGCAGCGAACACTAAGAGACCGTTGACAGTGCGTTTAATGGCCAGCGTCAAGTCTGATAGGTCCCGAAACCCGACCGAACCAGTATACGTTCCGAGACTTGAGGCTGGACAACAAGAATAGGAAGAAGACAACTGAGGTCTTGACATGAGGCTATCTAGAGATATCGATTCATTCAAGGATAAGGTAGTTGAGCCTTGTTGACCGCACGACTTGAATCTCGTCCAAGCCATGACATCTCAACCACTCCCATCCATGCATTCACACGACCAGCAACGTTCACCTCGGATCTCCGACATACTGACAGCTCTCCAGCAGCCCAATCCCCAACCTCCTGGCCTCCTCGCCCACCACCCGCCTACAGGCCCGCCACCTTGCTCCGATAGAGTCCGGCAATGATGTCCGGGTCCGGCCCCGCTGCCCCGGCAGCCAGGACCTCCTCGCGCGTGATGCGGAGGAACTTGACAGCATCATCTCCTCCGGCTTTCTCCCTGACCAGCCGCTGGACGCGCTCCATCTCCTCCTCGGGGATCCCTCCTCCGAAGAAGACGGCCCTGGGCACCCTTCGCTGGTCTTTAGGCACGTGCGCGTTGCTGCCCACCCCGGACGAGGGGGCCACGGAGAGATCCCCCGCGCAGAGGGCCGGCAGCTCGCTTTCGGCCGAGGCGAGGTCGAGGCAGGTGTGCGCGACTTTGATTTGCCGTGTTAGTTTTCTGTGGTTGTGTTGGGCTGGGCTTGGACGAATTCAGGCCAACTTACCGTCGATGTCGGGGAGGAGCTTCTGGCGGACGGCTTCGGCGATCTTGGCATCGCGGCCGTAGGTTGCGACTGGGATAGGGGTAGCCATGCTCTATGTGTGGTGCTGAAGAGATTTATGAAGGCCAGAGCTGGTTCTGATTTGATCAGGTGTTGCTTTTTTTGGACTGAAGATTTTGAAACAGTATTAGGTTGCTCTAGATATGCTCCTGCCAAGTGGAGGGAGAGATGCTGTCTCTTATACACTTCTTCGAGCCTCCCGGACAGGGCGCTCTTTCATTCATCGCTGTCTCGTTCTGGACACTTTCATAACGGACCATCGCACCCGTCAGAAACCATCCGGCTCTACCTTCTCAATCTTCATTGCAATGCACTTTCCTGCAGAGGGACCTCTTACAGCTGCTAGATCTGGCAGGCTGAGGGCCAGGGGACCGGAGGAACGGTGATTGTGCTTGGGGAACACCGACGATGTTGCGTCTATATACAGCTACTACGACAGCCACAACCAACCCCGAATCAGGTGGTAAGACGACCAGCACACCCCAAGCTCTTATGTCTTAATTCCGGCGTCAATGCAAACCTGCTCCATCAGATATAGCCTGAGGTGTCCCAGGGGTTGCGCCGTAAAACCCGGTCTTCGGATGTGTGATATTACCCGCCTGGACGGCGCTGCTATACCTTCGCCCGCTAGAATTCCGTGCCGCGTGCCTCGGTCCCGAGTTACCGTGTTCGGGGATGGGCTATGAGCTGCCGGTGTGGTCATGATTGCTAGGAAAGGCCAAGCAAGAATACCATCTCTACACCAGGATTCCTGTCTCGATCCTCGACAGCTGGTGTCGTGTCCATCCGCTATGAGGACATGGTGCGGACAAGCCATAAATCAGCTTTGACTGGATTCAATCCTCTTCTGACGAGGGCTCTAGGTAGGTTTGTAAAATATACAAGACAAGATCAAGTAAGAGACTATCCCCAACGTCATCCAATGCTGCTCTCAACTCATGTGGTGCGACGGCCTTGCCGTATGCCGAGTACCATATCCTCCCATCTTCGTATCCTCCCATCTTCGCGGAACGGCTGTGACGTCGACTTCCTCGGTTGTTCACCCACCCAGCCACTATTAACCCTTGAGAATTCCACATTCATACATAACTCCTGGTAGCCAAAATTCCGCTTGCTCAACAAGGTAGACGTGTGTTCCCCTGTTTCAATACCCACAGCGATACCTGCTATGCCCATGACAAACGAAAAGGGAAGGAGGTAATGGAAAGATGAGTAGGGTAGGTAATAGAAGTCGCGTAGCCAGCAGATAATTCCTGCTTCAACGTACTTTTGAATAATAGGGGTTTTCTTGTGTGTGATGTGACCAAGTAAGAATGCAAGAAATAGCAAGATATATAACTCCGACGCAAATGCATGGCCCGCTCATGACCGAGGTTGACGGCTAGGACAAATGAAAGCATGCGTGAGGAGCATGTGATATAGTGTGACAGAGTGATGGCTGTCCGTAGTCATGCTGGTCAATGGAGCAAGGAAGCCTCAGCTACCGGACCTCGAAGCACAAGAACTGTTACCTGGGAAGAGTATTGAAATCCATCTCCGTTCCCATATTGTTCATGCCTAGCGGGCTTATGACGTTCATATCTGAGTTCGCACGTTGGAGAGCGTGAAAGTCGCCGATAGTCCGTATTTGCGGCGCCGTCATGTTGAAGCTGTTAGCCCGTTGGGGCCCTTGCCGTGCCATCATGTTGTGGCCCGTCATGCCGGGGCCTAGCGGGCTTTGTAGACCATTGCTCATTGCGTTGCCCATATTGGGAACTTGTTGGCCCATCCCCATGGCCGGCGATGGAATGTTCATGTTCTGTGCCTGGTGGAGATTCAACTGTGGATTGAGATTCTGGAACCCGGACACGGACTGATGCTGTTGGTGTTGCTGCGGGTGTTGCTGCTGTGGTTGGTGCTGTAGGTGCTGCTGGTGTTGCTGTGAGGGCTGACTATTGAATGACCCCGACGTGTGCTGCGACCCTGCACTGCCTCCCATGGGGCTCATAACCATTTCTGGTATCGAGTTGAACTCCGGAAGACCGTGCGGTATGTCTCCGCCGGGGGACATCATCGCTGGGGAGCTGACAAAGGGCGAGTTCATGTCGTTCTTGGAAGTGCCGTTGGGGCTGCCAGAGTTATTGCTGAGCTCCTCGATCCGAGGAATCGCAAATTTGTTATCATAATCCTCAGTCTGGAACATGGCCGGCTGTGCCATGCCAGCATTGCCAAAGCCGTCGAAGATGTCCATGTTGCAGGTATTGTTCGCGTTCTCAGGAGCATTCTGGAGCATCGGGTTTGCCAGCCGCGGTAGAATGTAGTTGACCTTGGTGAGAAGCAAGGGCAGGAACCGATGATCGCCAGTGCGGAGCACTGAGATGACATTCAACAACGGGTGAAGATACTCCCGTGGGCCAGGACTGAACGGATTGCGGGACGCTGGTTTCGTCGCCAAGAACTCCGTCAGGCCGCAGGTGACCTCGCACATTTTCTCAATCTATATAACTGGTTAGCCAACGGAAACGAGTATAACGTGGGTGATAATTTCGGCTCTTACCAGGCCCAGACCGAGCAGCCCGAGACTGCCGGGGAAGTGAGATACCATTGGAAGCAAGTCACGTCCAATGTCGATGGAGTAGAGCTCGCTGTTGCCGCCGGCCAAGCTCATCTTCCACTGCATGTTTGTGAGCCACTGCCGGTTCATCTGCATCTCGGCGAGTTGCGACTCTTGCGAGTTGAGATAGGCTGGCAGAACATTCTGCAGCTGCTTCTGAATATTTGAGACGTAGGACTCAGAACATTCTTCCGTGGCCCTATTCCACAGTGCCACGAACGAATCGTCGAAGTGGCGGAACAAGTTCACCAGGAGTACAAAGTCGCCGAGATCGGGAGCCAGCTGATCCGCTAGGCCATCTATCGCTGTCGGTGGATTGATAGATGCTTGCAATGTCATCGGGCGCTGGCGCTGCAAGGCATACGCTCGTTCGGTGACAAACAGGAGCCAATAGAGGCGTCTCCGGCTCGGAGCCTCAAGGCTGTCATAATTCAGGTACGTCTCCTCCTTGTGCATTCCGATCATGTGCGCGATGGTTGTCGCTTCCCGCAAATAGAACCAGGCCTTGTCGTGGAGTTCCATTCCATAATAATAGGCAAACAGGAAGTAGCTGGTGCAAAGCGTGTTGAGCGAGGGGGAGTCAAGCAAGTCGTAGCCCTTTCTGACACGAAGCGTCTCCTCCAATAGTAGAGTTGCCGTGACGATGTTCGTACCAGGCATCATGGTTTCGTAGTTGAAAGGGTCGTTTGACGGCATCTGCATTCCGGGTTGCAGCATCATGAAGGCACACAGAGACGTCAACAGACAATACGTGTCGACACTCTGCTCCACGTAGAGAGCTTGCTGCTCCAGTCGCTGCCGGTGCAGAATAGGCATGGTTGGATACATGTTTGCGAAGAAAAAGTCGACGCTTTCTCTGATCAACTCGGCCGTCAGGAGACCCTGAGTTGGTGCGAGGTTGGGAGCAGGCGGCGGACTGTTGATGCCGGCGATCCTATTTTGCACCTTGGTTGTGAGGCTCGTCTGATGCTGTTTTTCGCGGAGTTCGCTGATGACCTTTGCCCTGGAACCCTTGGGTCCCTTCTTCTGTGGAATCGCATTGTAGGTGCACGACAGCTGCGAGGCAGAGCAGTTGCGGCACGGATTAATACCATCACACTTGACTTTGCGGCGGTGACAGGCGTCACACGCCCGCTTGACGGCGGTAGTCATTGCTGCGGAGCGGGACTGGGAGACTGTCGCGGTCGCGAGAAGGACCGGAAACTCTCCTTCAGCCACTTTTTCGAGATTCGACAACTGGGAAGGCAGGCCGTAATCAATAGCCGCGCATGGAGAGACAACGCAGGCGGGATTCCGGGGGTCCTCTCAAAGTCTGGAGAAGCCCTGTGTCGGCAAGCGTGGCAATCGTGGAGTCTCCAGATATCGTATGCAGTCTGGGGGAGTTTAATCGGCCCGTCACTATCACGAATTGCTGCACTCTTCCTTTCCTGGAAATCCGGGGTCGCTCCAATTAGGGACCCAAATCCGTTGATGGTTAAATCGTGATTTTAGTGTGTAGCTCGTCGGCACATACGAATAGGACGGCGACGAGCTCAATTTGGGACTCTGGATGGCGCGGTGTTGAAGATTTACGACGACGGAAGTTTGCTGGGAGTAAAGGGCTGGCGCAGGGGAGTCCAAGAGGGAAAAGAGAAAAGATGGGGAAGAGAGGGCAAGAAGGAGAAGGGAAATGAGGAACGGGTCAGGGTAGCAGGCTAAGCCAATAAGAAAGACCCAGACGCGAAGAGTGGGCCGCTGGAAAGGGAAGGAGGGGGGAGCGGATGCCAAGGCGCTGGAGACGGAAAACTGGGCTAATTGGCGGAGAGCAGTAAATGGAGTGCGCTTTCCTCGATCTGGACTAGAGCATGATCGAGAAGCAAGACTCAAAGTACCCTTCCCATATCCTTCGGGCGCAAGGGTACATTCAGCACCGCATGAGGTTCAATTTTCGATAATTTTGCTGCCTTTCTGCAACGTGGTATGGGGCTTTGTCTCCGTATCGCATCGCATCTGAGGTGGTGCGGCAAGGCCAGACCGACAAGTGGGCTGAGTTTTCGTGCTCACGATTGGCTGATCGGGACCCTTGTCTTCCAAATCTTTTTCCCTGGCTTCCATCTGGGGAAGCACACAAGGCGGTACTTCTCTAATACCAGTGTATGTCGCGTGCTGTTGGCAGTCGCTTTGGTCGAGAGAAAGTATATGGCTCTCCGAGCACCATTCGATTTTTAACCTGTTACGGCATCGCATCTCGAGAACAAAGAATCGAAGGCTCGAAGCCTCGCCGTACTGTGGTATGCTGACCAACACATAGCATTAATACATTTTATTTCTCCATCATCTCATTCGGAGCCACCTCCGCTGTCTGCCATTCTGATCACGGCGAACTTGTGCCACACACTATATTCAACAGCCTAGCTGATCACATAATCCCTTGGGGCACATCGAGCCATGACAGATAGGAGTGCCGTCAGTACGGAACAATAACCTGCGCGTGCCAGTATATTGATGCTGAAATTCCAACGGGCAATGTCGCTTTTGCAAGATACAGAGCCTCATCTTCGCCAGTCTTGTCAAGATCTCAAGGCTATCAATCAGAAACGGTCGACTGTCGCGATGCTTTTAACAGGCCTTCAGTTTTCCAGCTGGCCCGCAAATCATTGGTGTTTGAACAATTTTCATTGGATAAACATGGAATCTGGGGAAGCACAACTTCTGGCCAATGAGAGACACAACAGCGCCGGATCATCGTCTTCAACCTGTTCTCTCAAAACTCTAACTTATTAGTAAAAGTCCTTTTGACATTTCAGAACACTCGGAATGCCGCTGCACGGGGCGGTACACTGTCATTGCTCTTCCCTCTTCCGAGATACGCACTAAAATACGTCCCCTCGGCCTCCATCGAGTCCCATGGTGATTTAGGGCTGAAGAATGTCCCCTCGAAAAGGCGGTATGCAGGGTCGCCGGCTGATGTCAGCACTGCCCGAGAGCACAGCACTTCCCCGACGCCATGGCGACGCTGCCACACCCCGAGCCGCCACACACAAGCCAAGAAGAAGTGATGTACGTGAGTAGTAAGCGACATACGAGGCAATGGATCTGCTGTAACAGTATGTTACGTTTCGATGATGACACCAGATCATCGCAAGGCAGGAGATCTTTGCTCGTCTTCCAGATCTGTTTTTCGGATGAGCTAAACGGTTTGAGTATCGGATATCACGTCTGCGATCACGTCTCGACGACGACGACAGCAACATATTCGAGCGTTTCAGAGCCGACAAGCTGGCTTCAGGAAAGCCATCTTCCTAGCAGTGATGCCGAGAATCTCTATGTCCAGGTCTCCAAGGAGGGAAACCCAGATGGAGTCAAAGCATGCGGACGCCATGCGTCTCAAGTCGCCCGCCATCCCCACCATCGGACCGAAAAGGCTGCCAGACTTGGCGTGATGTGCCTCCAACAAGCCAACGCCAGACTCTCACCACTGTGTGGCATGATCTTGAACTCAACTGGCTCACGTTGTCTTGTCTTGTCTCCGTCTGCATCCAGTTATCAATTGTTATAGGGTTGGAAGGGGTACACTTGGGTCTATTGCACCACCTCAGCACCACATTCCTCATTCAACAGAGCTGACGGAGCTGAAAAACATGCGACTCTAAGCCTCGACAGCCCTAGTCGAACCGCCAGCTCATCTCTGCCCAGTGGCAGATCGTCAGCCTTGCGTCGTAAGTGCGGCGGCGCCCCAGCCTCCGGCTCAGCATCGCGATAAGTGTTCGTGATGGGACACGATACCAGACCAGCCTTCGAGTTAGACCTTTCAGGAGGAACACGGCTTTTCTCTCAGGCACACTTTGGGCGGAGCAGGACGTTTTAGGCTCCGGCTCTGTGGCTGAAACGCCAGTTCTGCGAGCAGATAGTCTGCTTAGTTGATGTGGCAGAGTCCTTCCCACGCATCGCCCGATATCCCTCCACTGCATTTGCGGGGGAGGGACATTGACTTGCTCTGCCAGGGCTCGAGCAGAAGCGTCTTCTCAACAGGTGATATGGACTTACTTCTCCAGAAGCGCCGAGCTGCATGACATCGCGCTTCTTCTCCGCATGGCGAAGATATGGGTGCAGTGGAGCTGGGGGTCGGACCGATGGTTTCAACCGCCGTAGGGCTCTGTGTCCGGGGGACTTCGAAGTTCGAATCAGTCACGTCTTCAGACCCATCACGGCCGGGCCAGTCTCCTGTCACACGTGCTTATAGTAGCAATGGGAGAATTTATATGAGGTTCTCCGCAGCGGTCAAGCAGTCTTGACCTTCTTTCTCCGCGTGCCTCATGCGCAAATGGTCCGGCAGCGGACGCTGTTCCTGATCTATAAAGGTGCCCCGAGCACGACCCCTGATGCAGGAACCAGTCGGTCCTATGTGGCTTTTAGCCTCCTGTTAGAGCCATCGCCCAACGACGTACTTCTGTAACTCCGGGGCCAGGTAGCCAGCTGCCATCCCCTACCAGGCTGCCACCGTTTGCCGCGTCCGGGCTGGGCTTCGTGCCTGACGATGGCAAAGCGACCTCGCTCAGAGCACCACGCGTGCCCGACCACGGCCCTGGTAGCTTATTGCATATGAAAAGGGACTGCCAGATGCAAGCGCTCGTCTCGATTACAGTTAGCATCGCCCGGGTCTCGGCCGGTAGTTGACTTGGTGTAGGTAGTCGCCTAGGCGATGCAGACTACCACAGTATGCTGTCAATCTGCTGTCGATCGGATGGGACACTCCTCGATGCGGCATGGAGACCGGAGAGTGGACTCGACTCGGACTTGGTTCCTGATCGGCAATGGATCGGGTCACCCTCCAGGTTGGAAGACGGTCTCCTTTCCAGCCCCTTACCCATCCACATACTGAAGTCATGTTCACTCGCGGACGAGCACACTGAGTGAGTATATTCTGGGACCTACCAGGCAGGGTAGCAGCATATTACAGGCTTAAGGCTAGCCCCTATTTGCTACTGAGGTGCAACCTTTGGGGCGTGCATCAGACACACCATTCAGAATCAGACCGCTGGGAAGCCGCCATATCCTACACTAGTGAGGGCTTGTATAGCACCAGCAATCAGTTTGACTATCCTCTGAGTCTCCGACTTGACACCGGCCCGTCCTCTGGGCTTAGTTCCGCACGGATCAGTGAGTCTCCCCGTTCCTGAATGCACTCATGCAGGCGAAATGAGGAACCGGGATGTGGACGCCTTGCTATCGTTGATGGCTGGCTCCTACCATGGTACCGACGTATCCAGATGCCAGCGAAAAGCTCGAATATGACCGGTATTTGACCTCATGCGCGCATAAATTACCAGAGATACGCACGTAACACAGGCCAGAATGCTGCAGGCACTTCCATATGCCGGAAGGATTAGACTCGATAATCCCAAGAAAAACACGTTCCGGAACGCCTGGCTTCAAAGGACCGAAAAGAACCAAACACCGCAAAGAGTCCACAAATACCGCATAGAGCCCAGCATACCCACCGAAACCTAACCAAATCCCCCCCATTCCAAGAGCAACCCACCCTCTTTTCCCTCGGGGCAAAAGTGTCCTGCTCAGAGCTCATCATCATCATCATCCAAGGCCCCCCTCCGGGCCCGCTTGGGCAGGTACCTCACCCAGGGCTTGCAGTTGCCCGCGCCGCCCTCGCGACCGAGCGTCTTGGCGGGCACGAACTGGCCGCTCTGCAGGCTTCCGCGGACAAAGTACACGTACCAGGCCTCATGCAGCACGTCTCCCCTTCCCGAGCAGCGCAGCACGACCTTGCCGCCGCTGTACTCCTCCAGCGCGGCGCGGACGTCCGCGAGCGGGTAGCGCGTGTCGCGGCTGGGCACGATGTCGCGGCGCGCCAGGGCGTGGTAGGTGTCGAGGGTGCGGAAGAGGTCGGCGGCGCGGGAGAAGTAGTCCACCACCTCGACTCCCGGGGCGTAGGAGGGGCCGTAGCAGGAGCGCGACAGGGTGTTGACGCAGGTGCCATGCTTGTTGTACTCGTGCGCCCAGAGGTGGGCGGCGGTGCCCCAGGCGGCGGGCCAGTAGCGGGTCATGAAGGAGAGGAGGTCGGTCTGGTTGTGCTGGAGGAGGGTGGCGGTGATGTTGGGGTAGGAGGGTGTCATTGAACAGTAGGCATCGTATGTGCCGTCGCAGAGGTCGGGCCTGTTTGGTGTGGCAAAAATAGTGTCAGCGACGGATGTAACAAGAAAGGTGTGAGAGGGAGGGAAGGTGGAAAGTACCAGAGACCGTGGATGGTCCAATCCATGTCTGAGCCTCCTGCGTGGACTTCGGCATCCCAGAACTGGGTCAGGAGCATCCGTCCGCCCGGGTAGACGAAGCAGCAGCTGTCGCCAGCTATGGGGGTGTTGTTGTGGCAGCTCGTGGGGCCGTCGATGGGACATTGTACCGAGCCCGAGAGAGCAGGATAGACGGGTAGTAGCTCGTCTGATGGCGCTTGTGAGGTGTTGGCCTGGACGAGGGCTGTCTGCGAGAGCAACGTGCTGGCGTAGGCCAGTACTGAGCGTATGGACGGCGCCATGATGGCACCGAGTTAAGACGATGTCCTATGAAGCTAATAAAGTCGAAACCCAATGTGATTCGAGATGGATGTTGTGGGAAATGTTGCGTAGGAACAAGGAAAGTTATAGGGGGTTGGCGATGAGTAGGAATCCGGGGTAAGTCGAGTTGGGGGGGCAGTGCCAAGGCCACCCTACGTAGGGCTGATGGGAAATAAGGTTCTCATTGGGCCGATAAAGGTTTCCGGGATTCTAATCGTGCTGGACCCTGCATTGGCACAATGCCGCAGCGGCATCGTCATATCGCCCAACCTTTCCTCCATGACAAGTCTCCCCAAGAGCAATCGCTATTGCATCTTGTTTCTCGGCCTTATCTACAAAAGCAGACGCCTGCCTGTCCTCTGATATATCAAGGCAACATGCACAATTGTTTAAATCTTAACAGCCCGGCTTCCATTCATTCCGATGATGCAACAACAGCTTCTTAACTATCTGCTTGCTATGTAGTTTGACGCCGCCCAATGCAACTCTTGTCGAAACACAAATCCCGAAAGTCAGTCATTTTCACACTCGGCCTACAGTCCACAGTTGCTGACGTCGACCTGGGCAACAGCGGCGTCGATACGGCCGAGGAACACGGCCTGGCCGTTGGTCAGGTCGTTCATGGCGTCCAGCGCTATGTTCAGCCCGGCAGCGGCGTGGTCGACGGCGAGGATATAGATGGTCTTGCCGTTGTAGGTCGCGGACCAGCAGGTTCCGCACTGCGACGGTACCACCTCGTTAGCTGACCATGTTTTTCACCCTGAGCTGTAGACCTGTGAGAAGACTATGGCATTGCTTACGCTAGGCGAGTTCCAGCCGGCAACGGCCTCGACGCCGCCGATGTAGGGGAATCGGGACACCTGGCTCTGCGTCTGCCAACCGTACCTTGTCTCCAGGCCATTGGGGCCGTCGGAACAGGCTACGACCGAGAGGGAACGGCTGCCGTCGTCGTAGCCGGTGTCGTAGGAGACTAAGGCGTCGTTAGCTTGGTGGTGCGCCTGGAGGAGTCCGATCAAGCAAGGGGCATACCGGTTGTGGCCACGGCCGCGGCGGCCAGGGAGAAGATGCCGAGGACCTTGGAGAAGTACATATTGATGCGAGATTATGCTGTCAAAGCGAAGAGCAAGTGCTACGTTGAGGGGTGTTTACAACGAGGAGTTTCCTGAGGTGAAGCTGCGGTGGACGGAGTGATGCCGACCACGAGACAGTTGAGATGCAGCTTTATATAACAAATAAACGCGCTCTCGTCGTCACGGATCCTCTCGACGTCGTGTGTTCTACCGGCACGGACACCACCGGAAGGAAGACCACATGCTCACGACATATCCATAGTACGCTGTCTTGCGACGATCGATCGCAACGCTAGGATGCTCGTATGGCCCGAGGATCCCGCTTGGGCTGTGCCTGGTTGCGGCTCATCGTTGAGTCCAACCCATTCGTTTGCTACCTGGCGATATTGCGAGACACTGCGGAGCTTATGACGTCCAATTGACTCCCAGGTATCCTCTCGGTCCATGTGACGTTCGTATTGCTGAGGCTTAAGATCTGATCGACGCTTTACGCATCTCGTATTGCCCAGAAATAGCGCGCGGGCTCGGCATTACGGACGCTAGAACCCTTGACGGCACGGCAGTCGTCCGCTGCACTGCAGGGAGCTTTAGCGCTACGCTTGGCGTCTGCGGGGCGCCGTTCCAGCGCTGATTCGGGAACCTGTCTCGCCCAATATGCGTATGGATGCTTGAACCTCTCAAGTTCGCAAGATGGAAGCTGGAGGATTCCTGCAAGTATCGGACGTGAGACAGTCCTAGGAGACACAGGTGAAGTTCATTACCCAACAGTAACACGCATCGCTGGAGAAATAAATCTGACATGGCTAAGGTGAATCCTTCGGACAATTCACGATGCCGTCAGCCCTATGTTGCTGATGTATTACACAAACAAATACAGACCTGTCGGCTCATAACTGATGGAAATCTGTCCACGGTAGCAACCTAATATAGGTTCACTGCAACAGTCCGACGACGAGGAATAGTAACGTAGCAAGCTGCCCACAGGACATCTCTCGACCGCACATTTCGCTCGAGCATCATGCACAGACATGGAATTGTGTTACGAACTTCCAATGTTCCAAGCTCGCAATACTCGGGGCACCGTTAGTTGGTAGACGGTATCCCAAGATCCAGTTTCCGCAGCTTAACTGTGCGGCAGGCTTGCTGCTCCTCGAGAGAAGGTCCAGTACCGCAATGGCCACTTGTGTTGAATTGAACCTCGTCTAAAACCATGCTCTATAGGTATCTAACCATGGCCTATGCTGATGCCGAGAACGCCTCTAAAGACCGCTGAATAAAAAGGACCATCCCTAGTATGCGTTGTACTCCCTCTCCAAGAACTCTGTTGTTCGTCTCATGTCCCATACCCGCCGTCCTGAGCCAACGGACGATCCTCACCTCCTCACCTCCGCACCTCCAGCGACGCCTCGCCGTCTCGCCGTCTCGCCCAATGTTCCACCTCGTCACAAGCCCGCCTCAGCTTCTCCGTCACGGCATCGATATGGTCGAAGCTGAAGATATTGAAGTGATGTCCCGGGATGTCCTCCACCTTGACGATCAACCCCTCGCGGTAGTGGTCCCAGCCCAGAAACCTCTCCTTCCGGTAGGTGTCGACCCTGCTCACCCCGTCGTCCTCCAGCACCGGCACCGGCTCCTCCGCCCTCAGCAGCCACACAGGCGGCGGTCGTAGGTTGCCTTCTTCTTCCCACGCCGGCAGCTCCCACTCCCCCACCATCCTCACCGCCTCGCCGAAGCACCGCTGCACCGCCGCCCGCGTCTCCGGCTTAGTGCTCGGGCTCCACTCCACGGCGTGCGGGACGATTCTCGCCCCCGCCCCACCGAGCCCCCCCGGCGCCGGGCGGCGCGGGTAGATGCTGTCTATCATCACGATCCCCAGCACGCGCACCCGCGGGGTAGTCTCGTCCGCGTCCTCGGCCAGTAACCTCGCGACCTGCAGGGACAGCAGGCCGCCCAGGCTCCAGCCGCCGAGGATGATGTCGCCGCCCGCCTCAGGTACGACCCGCTGCCGTATGAGGGCGGCGTAGTGCGCGGCCATCTCCGGGATGCCCCCCGTCCAGACCTTGTCGGTGCCGTAGTGCGGGTTGTGGATGCCGTACACGGGGCGGCCGAGCCGGCCGAGGCAGTAGTAGCTGTAGATGGTGCCGCCGCCGTCGTGGATCAGGACCACGGGCGGCGGAGGCGGCCGGGTGTGGGATCGGGGGAGTTCTTGGACTAGGTCCGGGTTGGACTGGAACATGGTAGAGACTGGAAAGTTTTGGAATCGGTTTATGTTGTATGTACCACAGTAGGTTTTTTTGTCTTGCAAGGGTGTGTGTCTGTGAGGTAGTAGGTATGTGGGGATGACACCCGTTGGGGTTAAAAATAGAGCAAGTCGAGTCGTGGTTATTAGCGTGATTTAGGCTAGAATTAGGACACGGGGAGAGATCTCGATAAGGTAGCGCAGCGGACCAAGGCACTGGGTAAGGTACGGTAATGTTTTTCGGATAGGACATACGTATCGTAAGGTACCTAAGTCTCCAGGTACGGTATCTTGGGTTATGGCAGACATGAATGATGAGGCTGTCTCGGTGGACTCTCAGCACTCTGTCTGCTAGTGGTTAGCAGCGGTCAATTCCACTGTGGCCACTCTTGTGACCTCCGAGAGCTCCCGCAGCAGGTCGGACAGTACCTAGGTATCTACTTGCCTGTTGGTCACTCCCGTCATTTCCTGTGCTTGGACGTTGAGATAAGATTCTGGCAATGAACGAAAGTTGTCTAAGGTTGGAGAGTAGGTAGTTTTCCACGTTTAATTATCTTAACTGCTCAGGTATTTCGTTGTACGTGATGCTGAAGCGACATTGAGGGAAGGAATAAACCTGGAAGCAGTGACCAACACGTTCCTGGACGCATCTCGGTATCAGCGTCGTGACCGGCGTCCTCTCATTTACATCTAACACTCTGCATTCTGAATTCATCGTCCATATCATGTCATTTGGTTGAAAGGGGGCAGAGTTACATGTTGCTTGTCATGATAGCCAACAGCTGAAGCTCCAATGCCAAGTATCTCCGATATGCTCGTTCCAGATAGCCTCGCATGTACGGTATAGCGTACGCAGGTACCTCGAGCTTGGGATCGTGTGGGGAGATTCGACTCGCAAAGCGGAACGACGCCATGGGCATCACAAGTACGCGTGTCTGGACCCAAGGTCTGGCCGGATTTATGTCGTGTTCTTTCCATGATTAACGAAGACTTCATTTAATCGTTTCTGGGGAAAACGAAGTCACGCGCTAGCCCAATTCGGAATCGCTCCTGGTCGTTTCGACGTAAAGGGAAAACGAATCGAAGAACCCATCTGGACTTTCTCTCTTTCCTCAAGGCATCTCTGCGTCCGAGTTGTTGTTGCTGTCGTCGTCATCGTCATTTTCCCTTGTAATCTTAGTCCTTGAATAGGGTATCGAGCGTGCAAGATGTACCGTGTTATACGTGGCTCCTCGACCATTCGCGTCCTACATGTCGGGCATTGGCCAGAATGCCCGTCATGACACGCACATATATATATATTGGACACTTATCCGTCCTTTTAAAAACCTGAGGTAACCCTTCTCAGTGGCTAAGAAAGCAGATATACCTTGCGTACTACGCATCTACAGCTTTCTTTGGACTACTAACCTCAGTCACAAACTTCAAGCTGTGCTGTTCTCTGTCCGAGACATCACCACTGTCATGTCAACCTTCAAAGTCCTCATCATCGGCGGCGGAATAGCAGGCCCCTCCCTGGCGTTCTGGCTCAACCGCCTCAACGGCTACCAAGGAGTCCAGTTCGCCGTTACCATCATAGAACGTAGCCCGGACCTCCGCGTGCAGGGCCAGCAAATCGATCTGCGCGGCCAGGGCCTGACCGTCATGAGGCTCATGGGACTGGAGGAGCAGATCCGGGCGAAGGTCGTCCCCGAGGAGGGCGTGGAGTTCGTCGACAAGCACGGCAGGCAGATGGCCCTCCTCAAAGCCAACAAGACCGGGAAGGGCATGCAGACTCTGACCTCCGAGTTCGAGATCTTGCGCGGCGACTTGGTCAGGATCCTGCACGATGCCGTCAAAGACGAGACGAATTACGTGTTTGGGGTCACCGCGACGAAGCTGGAGGACACGGACGGGGACCAGGTCGAGGTGACATTCTCGGACGGCTCCCAGGAGACCTACGACCTCGTCGTCGGCGCCGACGGCCAGAACTCTCGGACGAGGAAGATGATGCCGGGCGCGGACGCCACGGACCCGTTCACCCCGCTCGGGGTGTTCATGGCCTACTTCGACGTCCCGAGGATAGAGACCGACTCCAACTTCGCCCGCATCCACCTCGTCGTCGACCACCGCTTCATCTTCACGAGGACCAACAGCCCGAAGACGACGCAGTGCTCGTTTGCCGTCCTCTCCGCGTCGCCGCTCGGCTCAAAGATTCGCGCCGTGATGAAGGCCCCGGTCGCCGAGCAGAGGAAGGCCTGGGTCGAGGCCTTCGGCGACGCCGGGTGGCAGGCCCCGCGCTTCGTCGACAGCCTGCTCCGCGACCCGCTGTCCGAGGCGAGCTTCTACGCCTTCGAGATGGGCCGCGTCAGGACGCAGACCTGGTCCAAGGGCCGCGTGGTGCTGCTGGGCGACGCGGCCTGCTGCCCGTCGCCCATGACCGGCTTCGGGACGTCCCTGGCCATGATCGGCGCGTACGTGCTCGCGGGCGAGCTCGCGCAGCACGTGCACGCCGGCCGCGTGGTGGACGTACCGGCCGCGCTCGGGGCGTACGACAGGACGCTGCGGCCGCTGGTGGACGAGGTGCAGAAGCTGCCGCGGGGCGTGCCGCGCCTGTTCTATCACGGGACGGAGTGGGGGATCTGGTTCCTGCATATGATCCTGTGGGTGGCGACTGCGCTTCGGATTGACAGGCTCGTGCAGATGCTTGGTTCGGACGACCGGGGCACTTGGCGAGTACCGGAGTACAAGGCCCTGAAGGAGGCGACATCGGCAGCAGCGCCGTGATGTTGTTGTTATCGTGGGGGTTATGTACCGACAGCGTCGTGTTCCGATCCGATGTGGAATAAGTCATCTATTCTAGGTTATTATCTAGGTGCTTTGGAGCTTAGGAATCTCCCCTCAACCAAAGTGTTTTCTCCGTTGCGCCAGCCGAAGAAGTGTGATCAGCTTGTCGTTCCTGCATTGTCTATACACTCCATTCCAGCCGCACGGGTGATGTTCTAAACCACCACTGCAGTCTCAAAGCCTTTTTCCAAGTCCAATCCGTGGTGATACATACCAAACGCTCATGTCCGAACGCCAAAAACAGGGCCCTGATAGAGAATCAGAAACAGCCAAACCATGGGGTATCAAACAGCCTCCCAGTCCATCGCCTCAGTCATAAATTCCCACTGCTCTTCCACAGTAGCAGCCATCTCGAACCCGTCCATCACATCCGTCGCACCACTGCTGGCCCCGCCGGCGCCGGCGGCCCCATCAACCATCCGGCCGCTCTGCATCTCCTGGAGAACGTACTGCTCCGCGACGACAAAGGCACGATCGAAGCCCTCGAATATTATCATGAGGATGTGCTCCAGATCGTAGCTCTCGAGCGGGGCGCTCTCCACAGCGGCGCCCTTGTAGTTGCCGCTGCCGTTGCCGTTCCTGGGATCGTCGTCCACGTTCTTCCACCTGTTCCTCAAGTCCTTAGCTCGCCAGAGCTGCCTCCTCACCTCGCCGGTGCCGAGCACCTCGCGCAGCGGGCTGTCCGGGCTGTCCAGCGCGTCGAGCACGTTGGCGTGGTACCGGTGGCCGTAAGCCCCGCCGCCGCCGTTCGTCTCGTGGTGGTTTTGTTGTTGTTGGCCCCCTTGCCGGCCGAAGCTGGTGCGGGAGACGGAGATGCCGAAGACGCCCAGGAGGTGCACGAGCGCGCGCTCGATCAGCATGTAGTATTCGAAGAAGTCGATCTTGAACATGAGCTCGGCCTCGGCAACGCGGGACTGGTCGACGTTGGGGCCGACGCGGTCGACGGCCTGGCGGTAGCCCGAGGCGAGGTAGGGGAGCTTCCACTTCAGGCGGCGCACGATCTTGGTGTAGCGGGTCAGTTCGTTGTAGGAGGCCGGGAGGCGGGCGGAGGCTGATTGGGGGGCTGTTGTGGCGGTAGTGGATTTGGTGGTGGTGGTGGTTGTCTCGGTCGTGGTGGAGCAGCCGTAGCCGTTGGACCGGGTCGTCGAGCGGGAGTAGCTTATGGCATGGTTGTACTTGGGCGCCCAGCGGGAGTCTGCGAGGCCACCCATGGTTACACCGGGATATTGAATGTGGAATTGATGATGGAATCAGAAATACGGAGTTATCCCAGACGCAATTGGAGGTGAGCTGCCCATCACAGTTGGTGTGATTTTGGCTGACGGTGACTGAGAGATGGGGAGATGGAGGAGATCATAAAGGACGCTGTGAAGAAGTATGCACAGACAACGGTATTGATATGACCTCCGCCCAAGAACTTCACATGGTAGAACTACGGTTAATCCTATCGATGACCGTGAGTGGTGAATTGTTGGAAAGAGATGGGCGAGACCCAAGAAGAACCTTGAGAGACGGAATCGTCTGAAGTCGAAGCCACCAACAGACAAAAACAAAGCTGACTTTTAGGTACGTACTGTGTACATACAGTACTATTACTTTCCATCAGCTCGGCACGCGCCGCGCTAATGCACTAGCCTAATGCAAGCACTTGCACAAGGAGCTGCACATGGAGCTTGGGCCACATTACCATTGGATACAGTACACTAGTACGTATCCGGTAAGGTACCTTCATTGAGGTACCTTACTGTGTACTTCCAACCCCTCAGATTCCACCATCACAACCAACTTGAACCTCAAGTGCGACTGTCCTTGTGAAATTGAGGCAAGCATAACCTGACACCTGGACACCAGGACTTGCTTTTCACTGAAGAGGCCTAGGGAGGATGCAGGTGGTCTTACTTTGAAGCCGTGAATAAGCCCGACCTCATGCAAATATCACCGCAGCTCTCTTCCATGACCTTTTGACGACCGCTGCCACCTCTTAGGTCTAACTTATTCCTCATACTCACCTACCTTACTTTACCTTATCTTATATCATAGCTTTATCTCACTCGTATCCAGTTCCATCTGTTCTATCCCTATGGTCCGTAATCAAGACGCGGCATCATGAACCCACTTGCCTTTCGGCGTCTCCCCGTCACGCTCTGGACCACCGTCCTGTACCTGGCAGTGTTGATACCCCTGATAGTCGTCAACGAGAGAGTGCCGCCACCCCCGAGAGAGACTCCGTTCGCCGGAGTCGATCTCACTGAAGCATGGCTCGATCTCACGAGGCTGACCCAGGCATACCATCCTTACAACAGCCATGCCAGTGACCAGGTCCGAGACTACCTGCTGCTGCGCATCCAGGAGATCCTCGACCAGAATGGCGCTTCGTGGAGCACAGACTCTGACGCAGGTCCCGCCAACGCCGCAGGCTCTGACGTGACGGTATTCAACGACATAACCTCAAACTACACCGTGAGCATGGACCAGTCGCGCATCGGAACCAACGCGCCCAGCCGCGCAAACGGAGGCATAGCTGCCTACTTTGAGGGCACAAACATCATGGTCTATATCCGCGGCACCGACGACGAAGAGGGCGAGTGGTGGAAGAGGGGCAAGCGGAAAGAGGGCCAGGTCATCGGGAAAGGAGGCACTCTCATCAATGCCCACTACGACTCGGTCTCTACCGGCTACGGCGCGACCGACGACGGCAAGGGAGTCGTCTCTGTCCTGCAGGTCATCAAGTACTTCACGACGCCCGGCCACCAGCCAAAGAGGGGCATTGTCGCACTGTTGAACAACGGCGAAGAAGACTTTCTGTACGGGGCTCGTGCGTTTGGCCAGAGTCCGCTGCTGAACTTCGTCCACACCTTCCTCAACGTCGAGGGTGCCGGTGCCGGCGGGAGGGCGATCTTGTTCCGCTCCAGCGACCAGCAAGTCGCGGCTGCATATGCCAAGACGGAGCATCCTTTCGGGACCGTCATCGCCTCGGACGCTTTTGGCTTGGGCGTCATCGCGAGCCAGACCGACTATGTCGTGCTCAATGGCATCTTCGGGCAGCGCGGCCTCGACTTGGCCTTCTTCAAGCCCAGAGCGCGGTACCACACCAACGAGGACGATGCCAGGCACACCTCCAGGGCTAGCCTGTGGCATATGCTGTCGGCATCCGTGCACACAATGATCAACCTATCGGGCGACACGGGCGACACCTTCATCGGCCCTCGGCTGGACGAGAGTCGGACCAAGGTGCAGAACGGAAGGCCCAGCGACGGCGTGTGGTTCGACATCTTCGGCAGCAGCTTTGTGCTGTTCAACCTGCGCGGCATGTTCGCCTGGTCGCTGACGGTGCTCATCGCCACCCCCCTTATCCTTGCCCTCGTCACGTATCTTCTCGTCAAGTCCGACAAGTACTACTTCTTCACGTCAAATGTCAAGCTGTCTGACGACCCCGAGTTCGGAAGCGTGCCGCTGGGTGGCTGGAAGGGCTTCTTCCGTTTCCCCTTTGCCCTCGTGTTCGCGACGGCATTGACCTTGGGCGCAGCCTTTTTGTTACGCAAGGCCAACCCGTTGATCGTCTACAGCAGCCCGTACACCGTGTGGGCGACTATGTTTTCGCTCTTCTACTTCGGGCTCTGGCTCATCCTGCGGGGTGCCAGTGCTGTCAGGCCGAGTGCGCTCCACAGGGGCTATGTGAACCTCTGGCTCTTCGTCATCGGGTGGGCTGCGCTCGTGGCCGTGACAGTCTTGGAAGATCGATTCCGGATTGCCTCTGGCTACATGTTTGTCTTCTTCCAGTCGGCCATCTTCCTCTCGGCCTTGATCACGCTTGTCGAGCTGTTTGCTCTGCCCAAGAAGACCGAATGGGCGCAACAGGCCCAAGAGGAACATGTCGCGAGAGAGCAGATCGGCGCCGTCCCTCACTCCGAAGACCTCATTGCGCCGACCCCCGGAGAAGCCGTATCACCGACTGCGGAGCACGCGAACGGCGACGACGAGGAATACGTCGAGCCTCCCAGCGAGACAACGCCCCTCGTCGGCGGCGGTCCTAGGGTCGAGAACACCCGGACGACCTTCGCAACAACCTACCGCCGTTCCATCTCCCGGCTCCAGCACCAAGTCCGCAAGGCCACAAACAACAGCAGCAAAGACAAGCCAGTCGAAGACGAGCAGTCGTGGTCCGCCAACCTCCCGTCATGGACGTGGATCTTCCAGTTCCTCCTCATCGGGCCCTTCATCATCATCCTGGCCGGGCAGACGGGCCTCATGCTCGCGGACGCCGTCTACCAGACCGGCGCCGACGGCTCGAGCCTGCTCCTGCCCTACCTCATGATCGCGGGCTTCAGCATCCTGGTGCTCGTCCCGATCAGCCCCTTCGTCCACCGCGTCACGCACCACGTCCCCGTCTTCCTCCTGCACGTCTTCGTCGCCACGCTGATCTACAACCTCGTCGCCTTCCCCTTCTCGGCCGAGAACAGGTACAAGGCCTACTTCCAGCAGAGCATCGACCTCGACACGGGCAACACCACCACCACGCTCACGGGGCTGGAGCCGTACGTGCGCCGCATCATCGCCGAGCTGCCCTCGGCCGCGGGGCGGGAGGTGGCGTGCCGCGAGCGCGGCAGCAAGAGGGGCACGGTCGACTGCTCGTTCGACGGCTCGTCCGTCCCGCCAAGACTCGACGGCCGGCTGCCGGACGGGGTGCCGCCGCAGCGGGGGTATGCGGACCTCGTCACCGTCAACGTCACGCGGGGTGGCGAGACGGGAACCGGAAACAGCGCGAGGATCGAGATCGACGCCGTCGATACCAAGGCGTGCTTCCTGCGCTTCGATCGGCCCGTGAGCAGGCTCGAGGTCCGAGGCGGCTCCGGGTGGGACGAGCGGTTCGGACGGTGGCCCGAGGACGGGGTCGGGCTGGTCAAGCTGTGGAGGCGGGACTGGGACAAGGTGTGGACTGTCGATGTCGAGTGGAGCGATAAGGATGCGTCTGCTGCTTCTGCTTCTGCTGAGGAGTGGGTTGTCGTCGACGAGGGACAGGGAGATGATGGAGGGAGTGGGGATGGGCTGCTGGGGAGCGGTGAGTTGAGAGTCAGGACGAATGGGCTGGAGGGGTCTGTTGCCTGTCAGTGGAGTGATGCGAATACGCCCGGCGTCATCCCGGCTCTGGACGAGGCGCTGAGGTATGCACCTGTCTGGGCGGGGATATCGAAGATTGCCGAGGGGTTGGTTGAGGGGACGAAGAGGTTCATGGTGTGAGATTCGTGCGTGCTGGCAACGCGAGGTTGTACTGTATTCGCTCGACCCGTGCGTGTGTGTAAGACGAGAAGGCGTGGGAAAGGATGTTCATATCGCGACGGAGTCAAGATGCTGCAGAGGAAGCGCAAGTCATTGCTTTGCATTGGAAAGCGATAGGTCCTTGTTTTCGTCGGTCCGTAAATGCAAACGTGGAAGAGCTGCCAATATTGTATTACAAGTTGATTATACCTGATGCCCTGCCTACTCATGTACGGTACACTCCTCAAGCCGTGCGCTTCTCGCTGCACGAAGAGATGTCAAGCACCAACAGGGTCGTCGACAACGCCATCAACGACGGCACAGACAGCTTCCCGCCTGCCAACGTCCACCCGTTGTCCCCTCCCCAAGGCACGCCCGCAATCCCCTTTACCTTCCTCGGCAGAGACACCGTCACAGTCTGATTGACATCGTCGTACCCCCCATTGACAACGCTAACCAGCATCTTCCCGCCCACGACCCAGTACGCAACATCGATCTCCGGGACACCGCCACCGTCTACAGCAACGGCATGCGGCGTGTCGCCGCCCACGACGAAGTCCACCACCGGCGATACGGTCAGCACGCGCGCCAGCTCCCCGTGGGCGGCGCCCAGCACGTCGGCGGCCGGCCACACCCACGAGATCATCCCCTTGGCGCCGTGGTTGACGGCCAGCAGCACCATGGCCCACTCCTCCTCGGGCGTAGGGTCGCGCCCCCAGTAGCCCTCGCCGTGGAAGCTCTGCGGGTTGTGCAGCTTGGTCTTTGGCCAGAGGTTCAACCACGCTTCATATCTAGCCAAGTCGTCCAGCCGCCGCGGCACGTCGCGAACGCCGTCGCCAAGGCAGTTGTCGCACCCGCAATCGCCCAGGGTGGCGTTGCATGCGGTCCCCCACTTGGAGAAGGTGGCGTTGATGCCGATCGGGTAGACGTCCTCCATCAGCAGGTCCGCACCGGCCGAGTAGGCGCCGAAGTAGTAGTCCTGGCAGTTGAGCACCACGGCGACGGGGTGGTAGGGGTCCAGGGCGTGTAGGACGTCGCGCGCGGCGAGGGGCGCGGAGAAAGGGTCCTGCCACCCGTCCGGCTCGTCGGCGGACCAGTAGGCGAAGAGGGCACTGGCGCCGCGCGCGGCCACGGCTTGCTCCGACACGTAGCTCAGGTTCTTGTACCCCTCGCGCAGGTCGTACATGAACTTGAGGTCGAGCTGGTCCATGCGGTCGAGGGCGGGGGCGCCGTCGCGGTAGATGGTTAGCGGGGTCATGGCGTTGAGACCCAGGGCGGCGTAGCGGTCGACGGCGGAGGTGTTGGCGGTCGTGACGTCGGCGAGGAAGCCGTCGTAGGAGGCGTAGAAGCCGTAGGGGAAAAGGGGCCGGAAGACGTGGCCCGAGGCGGCGTTGGAGAAGAAGAGGCCGCCGTTGAGGTTGTCGATGCGCGTGACGCTGCCGCCGGTGGGCTTGGAGGGGAGGTAGAGCAGCGTCGTGTTGGCTGTCCAGGTTGTTGCGTCGCTGCCTTCGCTGCCCTCGGGGCCGCGGCCGGTGAGGATGACCTGCATGGGTTCCGTGCTGGGGGTCAGGCGGCTCAGGTCGAATGTGAAGATGGTGCCTGTCGAGTTGACGGGGACTTGGCTCTCGACTAAAGGGTCGTCACCGTCGCCGGAAGGCAGGCTGATGGAGAAGGCGAGCTTGCTGGAGGTGCTTCCTGCCGTCGTCGATTTAGGCCATGCCTTGCCGAAGAACTGTGATAGCGGCGCGTTGACGACGAACTCTCCCTGCTTCTCGCTGTCCAGGTACAGACTGTACCGCGGCCGGAACTGCACGTCAAGCAAGGGCGGTCCCGGTATGGGTGTAGGCGGCAGCGTCTGGCCGCCGGGATCGAAAGCCGGGAATCTGTGTCCCGTGTCAATGACTGACTACAGTCTGTCTCGTTTGTGCGAGACGTCTCACTCACCCAGGTTGGTAGACCTTTCCACACCATCGATCCCACTCCGGATGGTTGCCCGTCTGCTGTCCGAAGACAACAGACACTGCTGCCAGCAGACACAGTCCCAAGACATCAAACATATCGTCGTCCGGCGCGCACTGGTGAGAACAGCGAGGCGGTGCCTTCCATCATGGCGGAGATGCGGGGAGTCTGGATGCTGTTTATATTGCTGTACCCCGGGTTTAAGGTACTGCTATCACGATCGGCAGACTTTAAGTGTAACGTTCTCTCCAATTAGCCTCGAGAGCTGGGGAAAGGACGGGAGTACTAGGGGTAGTCATTATGCGGTGCAACATATTGATATTGGCATGGCTCTCGCTTATCGTCGGAGGCCGAAAGAGGCAAGTCCTCAACTACCGGATATACAGAAGCAAGAGAGAAAGCAGAATGACGACAGGTCACCTTTGGAGAGGGACGGACACCGGTGATCATGGTCACCGACCGTGATAGGTGGTAGCCTTGGTTAACACAGGAGACATATGACATACCGAATCTCATCACGATGAACCTCGAACACGGCAAGTATGAAGATTTCCATTCCATTTTCCCTATCGAGTCGAGCCCATCTCGACCTAGTTCACCAGCTTTTCTGGTGGTATCATCTTGCGTGCGATGCACAAACGCAAATGCCATGAAATGAACGCAATCCCCTCCCTTGAACGCCATATCGCCTTTCGTAGTAGCAGAAGAAACCTTCCAAACCACCAACACCTAGACCGATGCGCAAAGAAACAGTCAAACACTCTTCCTCGATCCGTGATCATACCGGCACCCAGGAGAGGGCGTGTAGACGGCTGTAGACGGCCGAAACCATCATTAGGTCACGCTTGTAGTGCTCTGAAACGGTCTTCACCACCGATCGGAAGTCATACAAACATACCATCACCCTTTAGTTGGGCGAAGGCATGTAAATGGCCGAGACCATGGCGTGATCACGCTCGTAGGGCTCTGCAAACAGGTTAGTAGCTGCATTGCAATGTTGGAAAGTAGTGTGGGAGACGTACCAAGAGTGAGCTGCTCCGTCGGCTTGAACTTCTCCTCGCGGAGCTTCTGGACCTCAGACGCAAAGACCTTCTCGGCCGGCTGCGTGCTGTCGATACAGTTGGCCTTGATGGAGATGAGCATGCCGCCGCCCTGCTTCAGGTACATCTTGGCGTTGATAGCGACAATGCGGGCCTGATCGGGCTGGGCAACATCGGCGAAGATGACATCGACCATGGGAAGGAGCATGCGGTACTTGAGGGGATGACGGGCGTCCTCGACAATGGGGATGACGTTTGTGCGGCGGGTGGCCATGTTGATAAGATCGCGACCAGACCGGTGAGAGAACTCGACGGCGAAGACCTGACCAGTGGGACCGACAATATCGGAGACGTGAGAGACAGATGTGCCCGAGGCAGCACCGAGATAGAGCACCTTGGAGCCGGGCTTCATGAAGATGGTCTCGAGACCGCCGAGGATACCAGCGGCAAGCTTGGAGCGGAACGGGTTCCAGATGCGGTACTCGGTCTTGGTGGTTGTGGGGTTACCGTCCTCGCCCTTGCCCGAGTTCTCGATGACAACGCGCTTCTCGCCGTAGACAGATTCTCCCGGGCAAAGGTTCTTGGTAGCGAGAAGATCCTCCTTTCCGCCGCGGACGACGAAAACACCCTCGTGACGATGGGGCTCCTGTGAGAAAAAAAGTCCAGTCAGCTACCGAGCCAGCAACCTATCCCGCGTCGAGCAGATACTTACGACAATCATCTTCTTTCCGCCAGCAGCACCGCCGGCACCGCCACGGCCTCCGCGACCGCCACGGTCACCTCCACGGCCACCACGAGCGCCGCCACGGGGACCACCACGCCCGCCGCCGCCACGTCCACCGCGATCACCGAAACCTCCACGGCCTGAGCCAAAGGCGTGACCCGTTAGCAAAATGATCAAGAAATAGAAGAACATAAAGAGAAAGACTAGGAGGATATGGTTGACACCCTCAGGGGGGAGGAAGGGCATGTTGCCGCGTTGGAAAGACATCTTCGCGGCTGGTGATGGGATCGTTCGATGGTTGCTGGTAGACTGGTGGTGCTCTTGGGTCGTTCTGAGCAGTGTGGTGAAGGTTCGAGCGTTTTGGAGGGCGCAGATGCGGGTTAAAGAGCAGTTTCTCACCACCCTCGCGGGTGCAATCACCTGCGCAATCACCCTCACCTGCGCGCCCCTCCGTGGCCCTCCGTGATTCGCCGTGGCCTTCCGTGCCCGGCCCGTTCGGGATAAGACCGGACGATGCGATGCGGATCACCCTCACCGGCGCGGTCACCCTCACCTCACCTGCGCGTCCCTCCGGGTCCCGGGCGGTTTAGGATAAGACCGAACGATGCGATGCGGCCCCTGGCTGTCCACCTGGTGTATCTGGCAGGAAATAAAGAAATCGTGCTGGTTGCTCACCTCCTCCACGGCCTCCACGGCCACCGCGATCACCTCCTCCTCGGCCACCAAAGCCACCACCCCCGCGAGGAGCACCCCGTCCGCCGCCACGACCGCCGCGATCAAAGGCCATTTTTGTCGGCTTTAAAGAATGGGAGAATAATTTGACTGTACGCGCGTTATGCGATCTCGACTATTGTGCGAGATTGGGTACGATGTTCGACACAATTGGCGATGGTGATCGTACAAGGCGTCGTCGTCTACTGTGAAGTTTTCTGAGCTCGAAGCTTTCAGATAAAAATTTCTAAGCTCCATATTTTCTCGAAGCAAAATGCTTGGACCGTGCATTATCGCCGCTAGCGCCATGCTATCACCGGCTAATCTTCGGTGTTGAGGCGGTCCTGGGTTTATCCGGCGTGAATGTCCCCTCGTACCGGCGTGGCCAATCACCGGCCGGTGCACACAGAATATCACTGAATATCATCAATTGCAGCAGCACAGAACGACTTCCAATACAACTCAATCAAATAGTAAGTCTTTCATTTTATCATCTCTGGTGTTTAAGAGGTTTTCAGGGCCCATCCAATTGCATAAAGTAAGTCACATCTGCTTCACAGGCATGGTGTTGAGGTTGAGGACTTTTGTCTTGACTAGGGCTGGTCAACCCTAAAACTTGCCGGAAAAATTAGCGAGACCAGTCGGTTCAGTTAGGCTTGGGGGGCCGAAGCAAAAAGTTGAACACTCAATACTGACAACGCCCAGAGCACATCCACACACGTCGAGTCCATCTTCACAACAATCAGTCAAGATGGTAAGTGCTGCCCTCTTGAAATCCGTCACTTTGTCGCAGGAATCGCTGTCACAATTTCCACCGTTTCGAAAATGATATTCTGTCGCCGTTCCTGCGCGCAAACTCGACCCAACGACGGTCACCGATGATGGGGGATGATGAAGACAAGAGACTGACCTTGTGCCTCGACGACTAGGTCCGATACGCTGCCACCGAGATCCAACCGGCGAAGTCGGCCCGCGCCCGCGGTGCCTACCTCCGCGTCTCCTTCAAGAACACCCGCGAGACCGCTCAGGCCATCAACGGGTGGAAGCTCCAGCGCGCCGTCAAGTTCCTCGAGAACGTCCAGGAGCACAAGGAGGCCGTCCCCATGCGCCGGTACGCCGGTAGCATCGGTCGCACCGCTCAAGGTACGAATTCATCGCAAATTCCATTCGGACTGATTTTGAGTCGGAGGGCAATGGTGGAGAGATGGACGGAATATGATGGAATGAATTTGGACGGATGAAGGGCTGGAACTACGACATACTGCGACGATCCAACATGACTTGCGCAAAATGGCACGTTCGTTTCGTTGAAGGATATCATGCTGATTCGATATTTCATCAATAGGCAAGGCCTGGGGTGTCTCCCGCGCCCGGTGGCCCGTGAAGTCGGCCGAGTTCCTTCTCGGTCTCCTCAAGAACGCCGAGTCCAACGCCGATGCCAAGGGTCTTGACACCAGCAACCTGATCGTCAAGCACATCCAGGTCAACCAGGCCCCCAAGCAGCGCCGCCGCACATACCGTGCCCACGGTCGCGTAAGTTGACACTTGAACACTGGTCACGGATTCTGTCCTGATATCCACGTTACTGACTTGGTCAACAGATCAACCCGTACATGTCGAACCCCTGCCACATCGAGCTGATCCTGACGGAGGGTGAGGAGGTTGTTCAGAAGTCGGAGGCTGTTGTTGGTCGTGAGCACCTCACGTCGAGGCAGCGTGGTGCTCGCGTGCGCCGGGCTATCACCGCCGCTTAGACGGGCTAGGGTGACTGGACTGGACGGACGGACTGTTGGTGGCTTGGCTTTCTTACGGATACGGTGTACGTGAGCATGGCATTTCATGGGTTTGGCTTGACTTCACAAAAAGGAATCGGGCCATGATACACTCAATAAATCATTGAGAAACCAACAGAGGCTGGAAGCCATGTTCGTATCAAGCGTGACACACCTCCTGGGTACACGTCTGGTGGGTCTAGAAGGGACCACCAGGCCTAGAGGACTCTCGAGCATCAACAATCCGTGTTGAAGACAGACGAGCTGCTGGTGACTTGTGAACTCGATGTTAGATGTGATGCCGGTCCATGAGGTATACAATCCCAATACCCAGAGCAGCAAGCCTCCGCATGCCACGGACAATGTACGAAACACGCCACGGAGCAGAGAGTATAGCAAGGGCTCCGGACGAAGTCAATTGGCAGCACGTAAGGTACACGACGGTAACTTACAACTGTCGCCCTCACTGAGAAGCTCAAGGACAACTGTGAACGACATGGAACTGTCTACCTACTCTCCAAACACATAGATTTGCAACAGCGACTTTATCAGCATAGCTTGTAACCGTTTTCGCATTTTTAGACCAATGCATATCAATATTTCTCCTGATATTTGGGTCCTGTTAGACTTAAATGCTCCCATTTTTGGCTGTGAATTTCTTCTCCCGATTGTGAGGCTGTGAGGTCTCTGACTCGTCGTTGCGCCACAGCCAAAAAAAGGAAGGAAAAAAAAAAGGGCCCCCCACTACACCGCCTGTGGCTGGAGAGTTCGCTCGAGCCACAAGCAAATCTCAGGCAGGAAAATTTTTGGAGCTTCTCTTGAAAGATCTAGAGCTTTTGGAAGAAGAGCTTTCAGCATACAACGCGTCTTCTCAGCCGTCCTGCGCATTTCAGTCGCATCCCACAATACCCAGGTCGCTGAGATCTTCTTTCCATATAATAAAGAAGACGCATACAGCCTCATCATGTCGGTCGTAAAGCGCACCGAGGACGAGTACTCCATCAAGCCGCAGGCTACCACGCCGGCGCTCGACACGAGCAATTGGCCGTTACTGCTCAAGAACTATGAGAAACGTATGGCTCACCCTGTCTCCTGACTCTACCCTGTGACCGGGTCTGGAAAGAATGTTCCCTGCTGACCTCGATTCTTCACCTTCTCTAGTCCTGGTCCGGACGGGTCACTTCACTCCCATCCCGAATGGCTCTTCTCCTCTGAAGCGAGACATCAAGTCCTACATTTCCAGCGGTGTCATCAACCTAGACAAGCCCTCGAACCCGTCGAGTCACGAGGTCGTCGCTTGGGTCAAGCGCATTCTCCGGTACGACCCAACCTTGAATATCCTCCACCGAAACGTCGTGACTTGTATATACTGACTGCGAGATCTACAGATGCGAGAAGACCGGACACAGCGGAACGCTCGATCCCAAAGTGACGGGCTGCCTGATCGTTTGTATCGACCGCGCTACGCGTCTCGTCAAGTCGCAGCAGGGAGCGGGTAAGGAGTACGTGGCGGTTATCCGCTTCCACGACACCGTCCCCGGCGGCGAGGCGGCATTCGCCAAGGCCCTCGAGACCCTGACCGGCGCCCTGTTCCAGCGGCCGCCTCTGATCTCGGCCGTCAAGCGCCAGCTGCGCATCCGCAGCATCTACGAGTCCAAGCTCATCGAGTTCGACAACGACCGCCACCTCGGCGTCTTCTGGGTCAGCTGCGAGGCGGGCACCTACATCCGTACCCTGTGCGTGCACCTGGGCCTGCTGCTCGGCGTGGGCGCCCACATGCAGGAGCTTCGCCGTGTCCGCAGTGGCGCTATGGACGAGACTAAGGGACTGGTCACGCTTCACGATGTTCTGGACGCGCAGTGGATGTTGGATAACCAGAACGACGAGTCGTATCTGCGCAAGGTCATCTCTCCCCTCGAGACCCTGCTTGTCAGCTACAAGAGGCTGGTGGTCAAGGACAGCGCCGTAAACGCTGTCTGCTATGGTGCTAAGCTTATGCTTCCTGGTCTGCTCCGATATGGTATGTTTTACTTGATCTATTTGTCACTCTTTTTCAGCTACTAACTTTGGGTTTTCTGCAGAGGCTGGTATTGAGCATCACGAGGAGGTTGTTCTGATGACCACCAAGGGCGAGGCGATCGCACTCGGCATCGCACAGATGTCGACCCTCGAGATGTCGACCTGCGACCACGGTGTAGTAGCCAAGGTCAAGCGCTGCATCATGGAGCGCGATCTCTACCCCCGCAGGTGGGGTCTGGGCCCGGTCGCCCTGGAGAAGAAGAAGATGAAGGCGGACGGAAAGCTGGACAAGTTCGGCCGGCCCAACGAGGCCACGCCCTCCAAGTGGACCTCGGGCTATCAGGACTACAGCGCGGCCGGCCAGCAGGCCATCGAGGCCCCTCCCGCTCAGGCGGAGGGCGGCGAGCCCATGGCCGTCGAGCCCGCGGAGGCGGCACCCACCCCGGCGAAGAAGACGGAGGAGACAGGCGCCGAGGAGAAGGACGCGAAGCGCAAGAAGAAGCACGACGGCGAGACACCGGAGGAGAAGGCGGAGCGGAAACGGAGGAAGAAGGAGAAGAAGGCTGCCAGGAAGTCGGCCGGCGGGAAGGACGATGGCTCTGATAGCGACTGATTTCATCGCTTTTTCGTCGCTTCCGACTCACTTCTTCGTCACTTTCAACTCACTTCTTCGAGTCGTCTTTGGGTAGGCGTTCGTGATGTAAACCTGTCTATAGGATTGGGCAAATTAGGGAGGGGAGGCGTTTCAGGGTTTCGGGCACATTGCATTGCTTCAGCATCGAGTAGAGTACTTCAGGTTCAGAAGGGAGATGAAAATACCATTCGTGCTAGCTAATTACTCTTTCGTTTCACGTTTGCTTCGCCCTTAATGGTACTACTACAAGTTGTCAAAGTGCGGTAGGTGAGCTTATCCCGTTTTCGACCCTCAGGGCTTTATGCTTGTTCGGCGCTGTGATATACAAGAAAAGGGGTCTCTGGAACGGTCCCGATATAGGTCAGTATATTACATGATCAGATGAAGAATGCTGCGGCAAGTCACATCTTTAGGCATTCTTGGCTGCATAGGATGGTCGGACGCCGTCACTTCGGATACGAGGGTTCGAGTCTCTCTCGGACAGGCCCCCAAGGACTCTCTCTGACTAGAAAAGGAGTGTCTCATAGGAGGCCGCTTGTCAAGATATGTTCGAAATGACCTTGGACACAGACTATCTGCCGTGTAGGACCATCTCTGCCGTTCAGATCTGCCACTGAATGAGGCGTAGCCACCCTCTTGTTGTCGTGAGTAGCTAAACATCATGGTCGTCTAGACCTACCGGACGGAAAGGGCAGACAGACGCATCTCATAGTTTAGGTCTACAGCCGGACCTCAGCTGGCATCTTGGAACCGACATTACTTCCGCCGTCATATACTACCGCGGCCTGGAGCTCACCAAGTTCTCCTTCTCCTATCCTTGGCAGTGGTGTCTTGGAAACCATCTGGTGCCGATCACACTACCTACCCCTTTCACAATGGTACACACCCCCCCCCCCCCCCCCCTTCTTCTCGAGTAGAAACAACAACCCGAGCTAATGGGGACAACAGAAACAATGAGACCCTCGTGGCAAGCTACCACCAGCGGAATACTCACCTACCTGCTCGTCCGCACCGCCCAGTGTTGCGCCCTCCCCCAGCTGCCCACGGCCAATCCCCACCACTACAACTACCCAGACCCCTCAGCCCAGAAGGTCCTCCTCCTCCCCGCAGAAGACCAGACCAATGCCGCCGACGACTTCGACTTCGACGTGTTCATCCAGATACCCCCCTCGGGAGGATCTAGCCAACAAAAACCCGCCATCCTCCCCCTCAACTTCCCGGATCCGTGCCTACTGTACGACCCCGACGACAACGGGGCCAGAACGGGGACGGGGACGTGGTACGCCTTCGCCACGGCGGGAAATGGCAGGCAAGTCCAGGCGGCCACGGCGCCTGCCGCGGAGGGGCCGTGGACTTATCTCTCTGACGTCGACGTCCTGCCCGACCCGGGACGCTGGACGACGGGGCAGAATACCTGGGCGCCCGACGTGCGTCGCGTCGCGGAGGGGAGGTACGTGATGTACTACAGCGGGCAGCGACGGCGGCGGCAGCAGTTATTTTACCAGGACGACTCCTCGGGGGCGAAGGTTAAGGGCGATGGGGAGGGGGAGGAAGAGCTGCCGCCGATGCACTACTGCCTGGGCGTGGCGGTGGCGTCGTCGCCGCTGGGGCCGTACGTGCCGGTGTATCACGGGGAGGGGGAGGAGCAGCCGTGGGCGTGCGCGGAGGAGAGGGGCGGGATCATCGACCCGTCCGGGTTCCTGGACCCGGCCACGGGGAGGCGGTACGTGGCGTACAAGATCGACGGGAATAGCATCGGGCCTGGTGGGAGTTGCGGGAACGGGAACGGTGCGGGTGCGGGTGCGGGTGCGGGTGCGGGTGCGGTGCCGACGCCGATCCTGCTGCAGGAGGTGGGCGCGCTAGACGGGGTCACGCGGGTCGGGGAGCCGGTCGAGATACTCGACCGGGAGGAGGTGGATGGTCCGCTGGTCGAGGCGCCGAGCCTGGCATATCTGGCTGCTGCGGATGGGGTTGGGGCGGGAGAGGGAAAGGGGAGGTATGTCCTGTTCTACTCTAGTCATTGCTGGAGCGAGGAGGGGTATAATGTCAACTATGCCACGGCGGAGAGGGTGGAGGGCCCGTATAGGAAGAGCAGGTATAACCCGCTCCTGCAGACGGGCGACTTTGGGCTGACGGCGCCGGGGGGGGCGACGGTTGTTGAGGGCGAGGACAGGTTGGTCTTCCATGCTAATTGTGAGGTTGGGAGGTGTATGTTTGAGACTGCGGTCTCGGTAGATCGGATGGACGTCCTCACTGGGGAAGAGTGGTGAGTACGTAGTTAGGTTACAGTCCAGGAGAGGACGATCACGATCGGACTTTGGAGTTCGTTCAATTCGTTCAAGCGGAGAGAGATCTATAGGAAAACCATAGCGAGTATTCCAAGCTTTGAGACAGTCTCGGGACCACGTGCTTGTTCCCCGTGACAGGGCTGGAGTTACGGTGAATCCATCGTCGCTCATGAGCCACCTGCAAAGCCTGTTTGTTGGGCACACAAACTATATCATCGACTTGGTCCGAGAACATCGCGATTGTTACTAGTCGTGGTATTGTGGTACTGCAGCTCTGACAGTACAGACGGCAATGGGGAGAGTGTTCGATGTCTGTTCTCACTGGATAGACAGGTGCAAGCATCGCGACATTGTGTGTACCGCCGATCGAGATCCCAAAGGGCAATACCATCCTGCTTCCTGCGTCTTATATGCACATCCGGAATACCGTTCCATCGGTGGTGAATCGAACACAGATTCCAAACGCTGTCTGGAGGACACGTAGAGACCAACAGTTGTATCGACTCGCGGCCGGAAGTCGGCAAGACTTTCCAAGCTGGGCCAGTATGAGAGAAGTCTCGCTGTGATACCCCGAGTCCCGATGTAATGATAGCGAGCGATTAGACCAAGATGGCGGAATACGTCATGCTCAAGATGTTTGGACAGGACTCGACAAGCGTTTGCAGTCAATCAGTCTCAGGATGCTGCCACAAGCGCCAATGGCAGCTGAGGTTCACTGTAGCCTGGGCGTTAATGGACGCAACCGTGACTGTCTCCAGCGCTAGATTGGGCGTTGACGGGCACGAACACCAACGACAGCCAAGAACGGGAATATGCTACCGTTGCATAGCCGTAGCTCTACCACAAGCTGTCTGCTGTACGACCGCACAGCAGATACCACATGACATGGACCTTGTGTCGACATTCGAGACGCTGGATGTCGGTCATGTTCCACGTATCTATCCCGTCACGCCTGACTCCGTCGCTACTGCGGTGAGATCAAAGTACTATCTTCAGAGAGATGAAGACTAAATGGGCCTTGGCAAGTACGGAGCGTGGCCTTTGGGAAGCAGCTGGGAGTCTCGGACAGTTGGGAAACCCCTTACAGGCACTCTGTTATCTGATCATCTAATCTCCGGTAATCAGATCTTGCTGGATACCGAGAGACTGGCGAAGGCATGTGATTGGGCCTGTCAGATTGGCTGTGTGGGGCCAATTGATTGATCTGATAAGATTTCAAGGTCCGAAAGCGATCCGCACAGTGCAGCGACTGACTCTGGCAGTCGGGCGGGTGGAGCGAGGTCGGAGACTGGCTGTCCGCAAACAGCTCGTATTCAGTTTGCTGGGAGTGAAGTAGCAGTTTCACGCAGAGCTGCTACAATAATTAAACGAGAGCAATCTGGGAGTCGACTCATCGAGGAAATTGCAGTCTTCAATTGCGTCACAGAAACACCAATGCAGTGCTGCCGAATCACACGCCAGTACCGAGGAGGTGGTGTGGTAATCGGAACCGATTCGGTAGGGCGTTGCCGGGAACAGAACTGCAGAATCTCATGGTTTTGCGGGGTTTCTTTGGGTCCAGGCAGCTTGTTGGGTGAGCCATGTACCCGCGCCAGGGAAGAATGGAACAGTGGCGATGACCGGCGACCATAGCCGCTGAATGCCGCCTGTCCTCTCCGAATCGACTGACACCCGACTGACTTGTCGAGTTCCCCAAGGATCATTTCCCCGGTGAGACTTGCGATGGAGCCCGAATGGTGCCATTTGTCCATGATGCTCAATTGGAATCGGAGTGTACGAAGGAACCCAGTCCTTGTCCCTCCTCTCCCAGTCTCCCTCTTGAATCCGTTGCTGAGGCTGTGAGCCTCGAAAGGGGTGCTCAGCTAAGACCAGACACCGCCCCTATTCACTCTTGAAAGGGGATATAAGCGCACCAGCTGAAAGAGCCATTGCAGACGAAGAGATCAGAAATGCTCGGACTGCGCGACTTGAGCCTGAAAATGAATGTACTGTGGTTAAGGTACCTTACCAGGTGTAGCTTTTCAATTAAGTTCCATGTTCCAGCACTGGTCAAACATGCAACAAGTGCACAAGCAGGACAAGACCCGGCAGGCCCGACCAGACCCGTGCCTGCCAGTCTACTATGTAGATCGTCCCGCACTGTGCAGGCAGTTCTTGCCGGTAGGCCCGCCGGGAAGTCGCCAAGGGGGACCCGCTTACCTCAACGATTGCACATCTCCGCTCAGCACTTGACAGAGCCAAAAAGATGGCAGTCCCTCCACCCTCGCACCTCCTTGGCTCTTTCCTTCTGACAGTTTGCTGATGACATTATACTTTGCCATCTTATGATAATTCTTTCTAAACTCTGGTGCAAGTTAGATTCACTTACGAATAAGAGGCACATTATATACCTACCTCTATTCTGACCTTTTGCAGCGAGACTGGCTTTCTTCACCACTTATATCCGCCACCTGCATCGACTCTCGAGGATTCTGCCATGCGTCTCTGACATCAGGCCCTTTCCACCAAAACCGTCCCATACTTTCGTCCGTCCCTTTGCCGCCGTCCACCACCAAAATCCTCTCTACTACAAGTCTCGCGACATTCCCAACAAAGAGATGGCGACCCAAATAGAACGACTCCTGGTCGCGCATGCGGCAAATAGTGTCCCGGAGGAGCCCCAGAAATCGCCTTCGTCGGTGCCGCCCTCTCTGACGTATTCGGAGTCGGCCGACAGCGATCGAGAATTTGAGGAGCCCCACCAGATCCCAGAACCACGTCAAAGACGTGCTTCCACACGGCTCGTCGCACAGAATGCCGCCGACATCCAGCGCATCACCGGCGAGACCACAACCGAATTGATCCAGCGATGCTGCGGCGGAGGCTGCTGTCTCAACAACAAGAAGGTGAAGAAGGATGACATCGAGTACGAGACCCTGGAGCTGCCCGACAATGACGCATACCGGTCGCTGTTGGTTAAGATCGACGCGATCCCCAAGAAACTCAGCGGGATTCCCGATATGCCGGAGCAGACAGCCTTCCTTGAGCCGATCAGACGTCCCTCTGACGTACCGTCACCCACCGACTCGGCAATCTCTATTGGTCCCGACAGTACCAATCGGACACACGTCGCCGAAGTCGAAAAGGCCTTGAAGTCAATGGCACTCGAAGACCTCGATACCAAGATCCAGCCACCTTCCTTCGTGCAGCCGCACCCGCCTCACCACGTGTTTCCAGCGCGCATACATAATACTCGCGAGCTCACGCGGCCCGGTGCCGAGAAGCGGACCTTCCACTTCGACCTCGATGTCACGGACTACCCGGACAGCGAAAACACCGACTTCAAGGTTGGCGGCGCCATTGGCGTATCAGCCCCCAACGAGGAGGCAATGGTCGACGAGGTCCTGGACCTCCTCCTGATCCCCCGCTTCCTTCGGGACAAGCCCGTGCTGCTCAGGACGACCAAGGGACGTTGGCCAACAGTCTGGGGCGACGACCAAGCCCGCGAGCTGGTCACCACGCGCCGGGACCTGCTGACCTGGTGCTCGGATATCCAGTCCTACCCGCCCACGAAGCAGCTTCTCCGCGTTCTCGCCGAGTATGCGACGGACGAGGTCGAGCGCAAGATCCTCTCCTTCCTGTGCTCGGCCGAAGGGCAGGGCGTGTTCTGCGACTTCCGCACGGGCCCGCACGTCACGCTGCCCCAGCTCCTCCACGCATTCCCCAGCTCCAAGCCGCCCTTGGATCTCCTGCTGAGCGTGCTGCAGCCCATCATGCCGCGCTTCTACTCGCTCTCCAACGACCCGCACGACTCGTACCAAGAGCGCGACGGGCGGAAGCACCGACTCATCGAGATCGCGGTCACGGTCCACTCGTCGCACGACTGGCGGACCGGCAGCCGCGCGGGCGTCGGATCGGGCTTCTTCCAGCGGCAGGCGCTCAAATTCATCGAGGCGCAGGAGAAGGGCGAGGCACCGGACCTCTACATCCCCATGTTCAAGGGCCTCATGGCCAACCCGCTGGCGAAGCAGTTCGTGTCGGACGGGCCCATGCTGCTGATCGGCGCCGGGGTGGGCATCGCGCCGTTCCGGGGGTTCGTGCAGCGGCGGCTCAAGACGGCCAACTGCGCCAACAAGGTGTGGGTGCTGCAGGGGATCCGCGACTCGCTGGTGGACGAGCTGTACAGCGGCGAGTGGGGCGTGCACGAGGACGAGGTCAAGCGCGTTGTGCAGAGCCGGAAGGGCGAGGGCCGGTACGTGCAGGAGGAGGTCAAGAACCAAGCCGACCTTGTCTGGTACATCATCAACTCGGTCGACGGTAGGATCTTCGTCTGCGGGAGCACCAGGGGCATGGGCGAGGGCGTCGAGAAGGCGCTGATCGAGGTGGCGATGGACAAGGGCAACCTCGAGTACGACGAGGCCAAGCAGTTCTGGGAGCTGAAGAAGGAGGTCGGGCAGTATATTGCCGAGACGTGGTGAGAATGAGACGGGAAGACTCGATCTGACGGCAGTTTTTGCCTGTAATCAGTATTGGCCCCTAGCGGCGGCGTTTGGTGGTGGATGGGCTTCGTTTTATCGGCGACGGATCTCTTTGCTTATCGTTCTTGGGGCTGTTTCGTGACGATTTCATCTGCTTTTTTCTTTTTTAGAAGGCATTGGCGCGAGCATTGGGCGGAAAGACAGACAAAAACACATATGGGTTCGCAAGGGCACCACGAGCATTCATTGCCTGGGAAGATGGTCTACACATATCATTGCAGACGGGCAGGGGCGGCTGGGTCGCATAGATAGTCCCTAGCTGAGACCCGTCTTACCTACAGAGCAGCCATTATATATAGTTCAACAATCACGACGATGGTACATATCATATACATATACAATCTGACTGGCAGGATGAGACTGAGCGTTGGCCGAGGAGGCGCACCGAGAGTCCCGGGTTCGGACTCGGACTCGGATTTACGGGGGACACGCAAGCCTCCTGCGGGTAAGCAAGGCCCAGACGGCAAAGCAGTATTGTCTCCATGGGCGAGATGGACAGCCAAAACGACAAGCAAAACACGGCGATTGGAAAATTGCGGAGCCGATGTTGGTTTCACCGATGTCTTCTCGGTATCAAGTCTCTTAGCTCCGAGCTTTCCTTGCGAGAGGCATGTACTCGCCGCTGTTTTTGGATGGCTTCTCGGCCGAGATACAACAGCTGTTGACACTTGTAGATACCTTAGGTAACTAGATATGAATCAAGCAACCAGCGTATTGCGTATTGCGCATGCGTCATACCAAGGTGTATGCCGGATCGATCTGAATTTATCAGCTGGATGTCATCAAACCCAGGACTGCCAGGTCGTCCGACTCGTCGTCGGTGTTAGTGGACCTACTGTGTAGATGTGGGCAGGCAGGGTTCGGTGCATCTCGTGGAATTTTCGGGGGGATTCTGCGCCCTGCAGAATCGAGTCTGGTCGCAGTACCGTACGTACAATGGGGTGTCAAAAGTCTTTGTGGGTCGCATTGTTAGCAAATTGTATGGGAAATTCGGTACCCTATCTTTTGACTGTAACTGAGCTCGTAGAAAAGGAGGACTAAATTTTTGTAATTATATATCATTTTCATCTTCTTATTCTCTATCTCGAGATATTTACTATATATTTTTCAATTGCTTAATGATTGCGATTTATGTTGTAGAAGTTGGTGAGTTTTGGTGTAAAAGTAGGGTACCTACAAATACTTTTGACACGTAACTGTACCTGGGTAGTACCTTCTTCCCATCCATATTTGCCTTTATGTTGCAGCAGTAGTGGCTGTATGGAAAAGCGAAGCAATTCCATTGTATATGACACAGTGACAAGCACTATCATGAGAGACTCGAGATCTCGAAAGCATATTATCAAGTACCCCGAGTCTGGCGTTCATGCTACAAACAGGCGGGCCGCGCACGTGTGAGGCGCTTTAGAGTTCTGACAGAAGCATTGAAAACGTGGTTGTGACGGTTTGTCGGCAGTGTGTCGCGCTTGTCTAACCGTGTGCCTTCAGAGTTCCAGACTTGCCGCAAGAGGAATTGGCCGAAGACATCGAGTTGCAAACTTGTGACAGAGAATCTACTGTGGTATGGGTACCTTATCCTTGACACAATAACCGCGCGGGAACTTCTTTTGGTCTGGAATTCAAGGGGTCGTTGCGTGTCCTATCGGCAATCAAAATTTGCAATGGTACCTCTCGCCCCCTCTATCGCTCGCCCGCTACAGATGTACACGCAAAAAGTTGAAGAGGGGCAGGAGGGGCAGCCACAGATCCGATACAGTACTGTATCTCGATCGGTCACGTCACCGAGCCTAGAGCTGGACTGCTTTTGGCGTGCCACTCCTTGTCAGTCAGGCCAGCCTAGTCAGTCAAAACGTTTGTCAGTCTTCCTGTCTCAGAGCCAGAAGTTTACCTCATGTTTTGTCAGCGGTATAGATTGGGTCCTGACACCACGGTATCCTGGGTATCAGTGGAATCCGCTTGCGACTTGGCTCCTCCCGCATCCAGTCTGATCCTTACGACCTGCCGATGGCATGATGCCATTGGTTACTGAGTAAGATGTGGATCAAACCGGCTTCGATGCCATCATGGAATTCATCGAAGGACACAGCAACCTGTGGAGTGTTTCCAAGAGGCCCAGGGGGTTCCCTAGCAACAACAGTCACGCAAGGGAAAGGGGACCCTTCTTGGGAGGTTTGATGAAACGGCAGGCCGCTTCCGGACTTCTGTGGAGGATATATAGATAACCGAGTCCCTTCCCTCCTTCCGTCTGATCGTAGGTACCACATAAAACACCAACAGAACAATCAGAACCACCTGAATGAATCGCCTGACCAAAGCCATCACTCGACTAAGAGCCCCGTCTTGTCGACAGCTATCCAAGCAACAACCCCCCCTCTCGTCCACTCTCAAATCTACCGGTAGTCGTTCTAGCTTCGCAACATCCGCCAAGATGTCGTCTTCCACCACAACGCCCATCTCGGCCAACGCCGTGCTCGACCTCATCAAGGTCCGCCGGACGTACTACCCGCTCAGCAAGGACCTGACCATCAGCAAGGAGCGCATCCAGGAGATCGTCAAGGAGGCCATCCTGCACGTGCCCAGCAGCTTCAACAGCCAGAGCAACCGCGTCGTCGTGCTGTTCGGCGCCGAGCACGAGAAGCTGTGGAACATCACTGAGGAGGTGCTGCGCGCGATAGTCCCGCCCGAGAACTTCGAGCCCACGGCCCAGAAGATCGCCATGTTCCGCGGTGCGGCCGGATCTGTAAGTTTTCTCTCTCCCCTTCTCACCTTGCCCCTCTTTGGCCCTTTCCCCCATCCCGGCTATAATTTATATCTCCGGGGGAAGAATAGTCGGTCAAAATAAAAATAAAAAAGGAAGGAATGTAACTAACCACGTGTCTCTCAAATAGATCCTCTTCTTCGAAGACCAGGAAGTCGTCGAGGGCATGCAGAAGAAGTTCCCCCTGTACGCGGACCGGTTCCCCGTGTGGGCGACGCAGTCGGACGCCATGCTGCAGTTCGTGCTGTGGACGGCGCTCGAGGCCGAGGGGCTCGGCGCCAACCTGCAGCACTACAACCCCATCATCGACGGGAAAGTGGCCGAGGCGTGGAAGGTGCCCGGCACGTGGCGCCTCAACGCCCAGCTCGTCTTCGGCGGCAAGACGGGCGATGCCGGCGAGAAGACGCAGCTGCCCATCGAGGACCGGTTCAAGGTCTTTGGCGCTTAGGGAGGTGCTGCTGCCGTAACGGAGGCGGTGAGGAAGGGATGGACTGTCTGGGCAGGACTCCGGTCGTAAGGAGAAGAAAGGGCTTGTGTCGTGTTGTGAAGGGGGTGAGAAAGAGAGAGAGGTGTTTTCATGTTGTCATGACACTTTTGCAAGGCGTTCAGGGATAGAGAGAGAGAGAGAGCACTGGTCCAGTACAACCGTCAGGTTAGCTTTAGAGGTTGTGGCTTGTTCGCTGCCGCCCGGGCGAGTTGCCGTGCTAGAGGCGACGCCTGCTGCGGGATTACCTAAGGAGACCTAATACACATACAACACATCAATATTAGATAGCCATGTTGCCCGACTACTGTGACTTTCTTTCGATGCTGAGACGATCGGTGGCTTACGCAGACATGCTGACTGGTGCAAGCTCACTGCCAAGCCTACCGTACTCTAGTTACATTTGTGGCCAGAAGCACCACACTGAACGAGGTAGTTGTCGAGAAGAGAAGCGTACCAGCCGCGGGAGTTATTATATATACAATTTACCTACGAGAATAGCAACATTGGGTCTCATAAGCCATGAAGAAATACTGCGAACCAACGCCCAGGCTATGCACCACTGATCACTCCTCCCAATTTACTCGCACATCGTTGAAAAGATGACTCAGGCAAACCGCACCTCGTCAAACAGCCCGGCCCGGACCTGCACCAGACTCGCGAGCTCAAACAGGAAGTTCTGCAGCACGATGACGTTGGTCAGAACATGCGAGACCGAGGCCGTCTTCTCCTCCTGCCCCCCCCCCTCCTCCTCCTCCTTCCTATCCCCTGCTGCGTCCTCCGCATCGTCATCCTCCCCACCCAGCACAGGCGACGAGGCTTGTTGCTCCGCTCCCGCTCCCGCTCCCGCGTCGTCACTGCCGCCGGCCCTGTCGAACCTGAGCGGTATGGCCTCGACCTTGTTGTCTTTCTGCACCGCCCCGTTCATCATTACAACGGCCGGTATCCCGACCTTCCGGGCGAGGATGCTCTGGTCGACGGCCTCGAACGCCTTGCGCTGGCTGTTCACCGCGTCGCCGCGTGATGGCGTGCTTCTGCCTGCCGCGGGCGAGTACGACCTGACCGCCGGCTGTCGTGACGGCGTGTCGAAGTTGAGAGGGAACTCCTTGGGCGGCACGGCAGGCGTCGTCGTCGTCGTCGTCGTCGTCCGCACGTCGCCGCCGCCGCCGCCGCCGCCGGCAGTGGCGGACCGCTCCCTCTCCTTCCTACCGCGCGGACTGCCGCTACGGCTGGGCGTGCCGAGCTCGCTGAGGATGCGCTGCGCGAAACCTTCCAGCCCTGAGGGTCGGGGCCCAGCCGGGGAGCCGCTGCGGGGGTCGTCCGGGTGGCTGTGACGGGCCGGCGTGGCGTTGCCGGTGGGCGTGGAGAGGGGGTTGCTCGACCCTCTCTGAGGCAGGGGCGGGGGCGCGGGGTCCGCGTCGGCGGTCTGGAAGGCCTCGCGGCGCTGCTGGAGGAGGTCGTCGAAGCGCGGCACGGTGTCGCGGTAGGCGGCTACTTCGTCGACGAGGGCCTGGAGGACGGTGAGCAGCCGCGGGAGGGCCGAGGGCGTCCACTGCGGGCGGCGCCGGCACTGCTTTATGCTCTCGGTTTTCTGGAATTCGGCGTAGGCGGGGGAGTCCGGGGGTGGAGGGACGGCGGATGGGGTTGTCGAGGTGATGGTGGTGGTGTCGTCTTCGTCCTCGGGGTAGGTATACACGCGCGGGTTGCGCAGGAACCAGCCCTCGATGTTCATGAAGCCGCACACGGCGAGGTCGAAGATGGCCTCGGTGAGGGAGAGGTTCGTCTCGACAGGGTTGATGAAGAAGGTCGAGAGGCGGTCGAGGATGATGTTGAGGACGGGATCGTCGGGGCGGAGGGTGTGGGAGGGCACGTCCTGCGGCGCGCCGGGGAGGCTGTCGGGGATGGCGGGGAGTTTGTGGTTGTTAACCGACACCTTCGGCGCGACCAGCTTGAGCGAGCACGGGTGGCCTTCGAGTCTGACGGTGGTGTCCTTGAGAACGTTCTCGTAGATCTCGTCGAAGTTGTCCTGGCCGCCGATGACGCCCGCGAGAGTCATGAGGAACTCTAGCTCCTGCTCGTGGGCACCGACAGTCCGGTGAGCGTACTCGCTGCGGACCCGTTCGGTGTGGAGGAGCGTGATGACGGCGTAGCGGTGATGCCTCTTGAGGATGGCCGAGACGAGCTGCAGCGTGACGTCGATCGTCTGGTGGCTCTGTGATCTCAAGCAGGCCAGGATGAGGTCCACCAGGTTGAAGAGCAGCGGCGTGGCGGTGAGCTCGCTTTGTTGTGCGGCCATCATGGTGGCAAGGTCCATAGACTTGCGCTTGCGGGCCGCGCTGACCGAGTTTCGAGAGTTAGTCGAGGCTGCAGGCACGATATCGGGCAGCGCTAAGAGGTAGTGGAGGATGAGGTTGATCATGTCTGGGTGGTCGAGCGACTCGAGAATGCGCCGCAGATATGTCAAGACCGCGACCGACGAGCCGCCGTCGATGTCGGAGGACTCTAGGAGTGACGGGTATCTGGTCGTGTCAGCACTAACACGTATCAGAGTGATAACAGACACAGGACTTACAGTAACTGCTGCAGAAAGATGACCTGGAAATGCTCCAGCAGTGTCGACTTGACCTCGACCGACCTACAGTGGTTCAGGACGTCCTGCCAGAAGAGGAGGTGGGAGAGAAAGGTGTCGAGATGCGACTGAAACTCGAAGGAGCAGGAGCTGATGATCTCGTAGTTGGACTTGGGGTGCTCGTAGTCGGAGAGGGCCAGAATCGGCGGGAGGTCGTTTGCCGGGTGGTCGATGACGAGCTTGCGGCTCAGCTGGCTGTACAAGGCGCCCAGGCCCGTCGCCATGAGGGTGGACAGGTCGCTCTCGACGATCCACTGCTCGAGAGCAACGGAGCTCGACGCTGCCTCGATGATGTAGAGCAGGCCGGTCCTGGCGAAGTCGCCGACCTTGCCGTCGTGGTGGATGTAGTCCATCAGCAGGTAGAAGAGCGGGAAGTCCTGCCTCTGCGTGCGACCGGCGAACTTCTCGTGCTCGTCCTGCTCGTCCTTGTTCGGCGGCCGATCCTGCCGTGATTTGAACCAGGCGGACAGGATCTCGGGCTCGAGCCGGATCTTGGTGGTGATGTTGAAGGCCAGTTCGACGACCCTGGCCTCGGTGTCGGCACCCAGCCGGAGACTGTTGGCTCCGGTGATGCGCACCAGCAGGTTGGTGAGACTGGCGGAGAAGGTGTCATTCTCGACAAAAGCCTCCTCCTCGCTCTCGACGAGGGTAGCGAAGAACAAGACGGCCTCCTTGATGATCCACTCGTTGTAGGACGTGGTCGCGACCTTGGCGACGGGTATGTATATCTGCTTCCGGGAGGCAAAGGTGATGCAGGGGTGAGGCAGGGGCCTTCGAGACTCGTCGCTCAGGATGTTGGTCAGCTCCTGCAGGCGGATCTCGATATTCTCGGCGGCGTCGTCGTCGTTGGCCAGGTTGGAGGAGTTGCGCCATGTTTGCTGCAGATGGGAGGGTCAGTCAGTCAGTCAGTCAGTCAGTCAGTGAGTCAGTGCGTCACTCGCTCAGCAGGCCACGGAATGACATACCAGAAGCTGGCTGTACTCCTTCTCGAAGCGATGGAGGCGGCGGATGGGGTCTCGCGCATAGTCCTTACGGGAGCTGCCCGAGGACAGCGGAGTCAAGAGGCGCGACCACTGCGGACTCGCGGGTTAGCAGGAGGTCCGCGGATTGCAGACGCAGAAGCCGAATGGGGTGGCTCACAAAGTCCATGGCGTCTCTGATGCATCTCGAGAGAGTGCTGAGAGTGTACAGAGATCAAAACGGCGTCTGACAAGGGGGAACAAGCTTCTTCCAGTGTCGCATGAAGTGCCATGTTCCAGATGTCGCGAAATTGTTTGGCCGTGAGGATGTCAGGGGTACGTACCTTACCTTCCACTGTCACGATAAGATAAGAGGATGAGAGGAATGCCGGGATGGTTGACAGGGTATCCACGCGAGGTAGCAGTACTTGGGTACTTAGGTACTTAGGTACCCTTACTTTGTGCCGAGGCCCACCAAGAGGAAGATGGAACTCAGGCCTGTTTAATCTTGTTGGACCTCTCACTCCCTCCATCTTCATGGTTCATTGAGATGGAGGACGGTGCACAGCTCAAACACCAGACTGCACTCATCCAGAGCGCACCACATGATGCCCACGGCAGTCTGTTCTGCACAGCCAGCTCATCGTCACTCGCAGCCCTCTGCAGACTGCATCGCGAACAAGTGATCCGTCCGCCTGTCGTTGCCGGTCGAAAGGTGCCCGGTTAGCCTCACGCCGGAGTCGGACGAGTTGGTTCGTGAGAGTGTCCGGCGAACTGTATGGAGGCGGGGCTGTCGCAGCGAGTGCTTCTCGGATGAGCTTCCGTTTAAACGAGGGGGAAACGTGGGGTGGTGGCATGCTTCCATCTCTCGTTGCATGCTCGACGACCTCTGGTTGCCGTCGATTTGTCGAGCTTGTTGATCAATCAACGTTATTTGCACCAAAGGGTGTCCATGAGAGTCCATGAGAGGATGTCTTATATGTTCGAGGCCAGTCGACAGCTCTCCCCGCATGCCATCACTGGCGGGCACAGATAGCAGCATATGCACCAGCACAGAGACTCGCGTCTGAAACGGTCCTTCCATATCCACCAGATCCGGAGACACATGCAGTCACATGCATGGTTTGGATGCCCGATTCTATCTGGCCTCTCTGGTTTGACAGTCCGAGAAGAGTCTGCTCTGTCTCTGGGCGCTTCCAAGAACGCGGAAACATCATTCGAGGGAATCGAGGCTTAGCTGCAATTGTGTGACGAATCACGACCTCGAACCGCACTTTGGCCGGGGTGCATGCATCAGCGCAACCGGGCTTCTGATTTGTTGCACCGCAAGGCACTCCCGCTACAACCAGAGACAGAGGGCAGACTGTTGAAGATACGAAGACCGTAGCCGAACTTCCTGACTCGAGAAAAGGCTGCCAGATTCCTTCTCTTCTCCACGTCGGGAGGAAATCAGAAAGGACGAACCCAATGCACCATCCAGTGACTGTGACAAGACCATAAGTGCCGTCTGAAGTCCGGTCTCTTCTGCATATTCAGCTTCTTCCACTCTTCTACTACACAGACTCGGAAGCCGTAGCGTGTCTGCGATTGTTCGCCTGGCTCTCCTCGTACCGTTATTGCTCCAGCTCTCTTCATACGTTTAACCATCCTGAGAGACCCGTGATCCTCGACTCTGCATGCGTTGGCCCCTCGAGACAAAGCCGCTGCCATGGGCTTCTTTGATAGATCGAAAAAGGTGAAGAAGGGAGGTCCTTCGTCTCCACCACAGGGCCGTCCCGTGTTGGCTGCACAACCTCCTCAGTTTCATGCATCCTCGTCGCAGCTACCACCGGCCCTCCCGCCGCAGCACTGGAACGGACCGCCATATCAACCACCTCCAGCTTTCCAACCGGCGGGCCTCCTTCCTGCGCCTGCGGGATGGCATCCCAGCACTCAACCACCTCCGCCATATCAGCAAGCGCGGCCGCCGTATGCCCCTATGATCGTGAACCAGCACTATTACTTTACCCAGCCTCCTCCGCCGTCCTTCCAACAGCCCCAAAGGCCGCACACCAGCGGTGGCGCTCCGGTGAAATTTAACATGGGCACGCTCGTCGACGCGGCCGAAGGACTCTGCCCGGGGACGGGCTTACCGCAGCTCCTCAGTGACGGTCTCACTTCTTGGCACGGTCACGGAACGCAGATGCTCGATCAAAGCGCGGCTCTCTACGACCAGCTGTCCACTACGTTCAACGACGTCATGACCTCCATCGACCGGGAAGCCTACTCCGGCGACGAGAAGGACCTGTTCGTGTGGCAGCCCGGGTCCGGTCCTCGGCCGAGCCAGCCGTCGCACGGAGCGTCGACGGACAGAGGCGGCTTCACCAAGCGGCCCAAGAAATCGAACTCGCGGGATAGTAGCTCGAAGGGCAACACCGCCACGGCTGCCACCTCTCTCATCACGGCCAACTGCTTCGCCAAGGTGGAGCTGTACGCCAACTCGCGGCTGCCGATGGACTTGCCCCCTCTGAAACTGTGCGTAAATATCAAACTTTTCCAGACAGACCAATGCTCGCCTCAGCTGACTCGAGAGCACCAGATACATTCCCACCTACCCCCTCCTCTGCCTGGCCGCCCAGTTCTCGGAGCGCGCCTACGAGAAGCCGCGCGGGGCGGAGCGAGAGGCGCACCTGGACGCGAGCTGGCGCAACGGCACCCGGGCCGTGGTGATCAAGTCCGTGCCCATGGACCACATGAACACCATTGTCTTCGCGGTGCGGGGCACGGCCACCTTCATGGACTGGGTCGTGAACCTCAACACCGCGCCCGCGTCCCCCGCGGGTTTCCTCGACGACGCCGGTAACCTGTGCCACGCGGGGTTTCTGTCCACGGCCCGGGGACTGGTGCGCCCCGTCGCCGCGCGCCTGCGCCAGCTACTCGCCGAGGAGCCCCGGAGGGCCAGGGGCGGCTACTCCCTCCTCATCACGGGCCACAGCGCGGGGGGAGCGGTCGCGAGCCTGCTGTACTGCCACATGCTGTCCGCGCTCTCCTCGTGCGGGTTGCCGGGGGTAGAGGAGTCGGAGCTGAGCGCGCTGACGGGCCGCTTCCGCCGCGTGCACTGCGTCACCTTCGGGGCGCCGCCCGTCTCGCTGCTGCCGCTGGCCAAGCCGGACCGGGAGGCGCTAAGGAAGAGCCTGTTCCTGAGCTTCATCAACGAGGGGGACCCGGTCGCCAGGGCGGATCCGGCGTACGTGCGCGCCCTGCTGGCGCTGTATGCCGCGCCGCCTCCGCCGGTGACGGCCATGGGGTTCGGTGGTGGAGGTGGTGGTGGAGGTGGTGGTGGCTCGTCGACGACGCTGCCTGGGAAGCACGGAGGGAGGGGTGAAGGGCGATCGCCCAGGGAGAAGATGTCGAAGAGCTCGCTGTCGTCGGCCAAGACGGGGAAGCCGGCCGCGAAGAAGCAAATTGCTACTCCTAGTACTGACGATGCGACGAGAAGAAGAGTGGTGACGTCCGGCCCGGTGTGGAAGGTGCCGCAGGCGACGCTCAGCAGCGCGGGCAGGATCGTGGTGCTGCGGTCCGGGAACGCCGGGGCGCGGCCTCGGGGAAGGAAGACGGTGGAGGAGAGGCTGAACGAGGGGGTCGTGGCGCAGGTCACGACGGACGAGCAGCTGCGGGAGGTGATCTGGGGAGACCCCGTGTGCCACCTCATGAGGCTGTATGCCGGCCGGATCGAGACGCTCGCGGTCGGGGCGGTGACTGCGAGGGGGTACTGAGGTGACTTTTGGGGGGATGACATTTGTTTAATCTTGGCGTCTGGCTTTGGTGTGTTATGATACCATTTGGGACTTGGATGGCACGGGGTGGGTTGTCTGGCGTGGGTTTCTAGCAATGGACTGCCCCGATTGCTTCCTGGGTAAGATGATACTACCATGGGCTCTGAGCAAGTTGACCTGTTCGAAATCACCCTTGGGTTGAGATGTGATGAACTTTCAAGTACCATTCAGCGATAGGCCGTAACTCCTCAACTGTGGCCCATAACCGTGCTACCGCATCTGTAGCATTTAACTCTGACGCATACGCCATTCCCGCTGAGGAGCGTGTCGAAATCGGCAAATATCACCGTCAATTATCTCCCGTTCCTGCTCAGGCATCCCGGCACCTGTCCATGTTCCTCCTTTCTGCCGTCTATGTTCCATCCATCTTCTTGCTGTCCATCTTCCTCCTCGCGCAGAGAAGAAAACACATTCCATTACACCACCTGCAAGGCCTCTCACAGCAACCCCGCCCGATCGGCCACCCACTCCAAACCCCCAACCACCCACGCGGCGAACGGGCTGAGCAGGAACGCGGCCACCACCCCCGCGACGGCCAGCACCACCACGCACCAGGCCTGCAGCTCGCGGGACCGCGAGTCGCGCCGCTCGAGCGTGCGCACCAGGTCGGCCTTGAGGCTGAGCTGCGTCGCGCGCAGCAGCTGGTCGCGGAACCGCGCCTGGTCCGCGGGGGGCAGCATGTCCGCGACAACCGCCGAGGGCTCGGGCTGGGACGCGAACGACGAGGCAGCCAGGTCCGCGACGAGCTTGGCCATTTCGCGGGTCTCGTTGGCTACTTGCTGGGTTACCTGGTTTTGTTTGTTAGGGATCCGGTGCTTAAGGGATATGGATGGATGGAGGAGTGTTAAAAGAAAGGGAGGGGGAGAGAGTGAGATGGATAGTGCTTACGGCTTCCCAGCGTCGGACCTCGTGGGTCATGGTGGCCAGCTCTGCCTCCAGCTTGGCGTGGTCTGGGCGGGGGGACGAGGCAGCAGGACGAGGCAAGTCCGGCACCTGGCTTGCGCGGGTGGCGGAATCTGCACTTCCGAGGCGTTCGCTCTGGCGGGCAGGCTGGGGCTGGTTTGGCTCGTTGTCGTCGCCCACGAAGAGCGAGTCAGTGTCGGGCACCGGAGATGGAGACTTCTTCGGTCCGGTACCGCCTCCGAAGAGCGAACGCGCATCGCCGCCGAAGAGCGACTCTTCATCACTCAGAACCGGGGGTGGCGAAGGTTCGTTATGCTCAGCGGGCTGTTCTTGCGCCGGCGCGGGCGAGTTCCGTGGGCTGGGTGTTGCCTGGACTTCGGGCGTAGCCTTCCTCGGCGCGGGATCGGCTGGCTCGGGCGGGATAGCTCCGCCGGCAGGCTTGCGAGCCCGGGGTTTGGCGGCCCTCTTTCTCTTTGGCTTCTGAGGGGAGGGGCTCTTGTCGGGCTGGGGCTGGGTTTGCTGACACTGTCTGTCAGTCTCGGGACTCGATCCTGCGGTAGTAGAGACACCACTTACCTCTTGCTCGTTGTCTCCGGACTGCAGAGCAGCGACTCTCTTCGCCAGGTTAGCATCGCCACCCGCGCCATCCGCTCTTGCAGTCTCCCAAGCACGAGCGACTCACCGCCTGCTGAACGTGGAACTTCTTGGCCCAGTTGGAAGGGCGACCGCGGCGAGGGATCATGTACAGAGGCTGCTCCCATGGATCTTGAGCCGGTGCCTGGATAAATTGTCAGTCAGAACTGGAAACAGGTTGCCAGAGGATCAGTCAATATTGGGCCAGAAGGAACAATTTCGGTGCCAAGCGAAGTGTGAGCGACAGAGCCGGTGCTGTCGACACAGCCAGTCTCAGAGCCACCGTTGAGCCGGCTTTTCCACACAACGATTGATCCCGCTTATCTATCGGAACGAACCCATGAACAATGTCGGAATTATGTCGCTGTTCTTTGGTCTACATGCTGCGTTTCTGTATGGAGTGACTGGAGGCATAGACAGACCCCACGGTCCAGAGGTGACGCATGGAGGATGGCAAGGTTCTTTCGGACAAGTGCTCATCACCACCGCAACGCGATATCGCCTTGTATATCCTAGAATATCCTAGAAAGATGCCGAGCATCAGAAAGAAGTATAAGAGACACAGCTTACCTCGGATTGAGCGTCGTCATCGGCCGCGGAGAACGGGCCATCGCCGTAGCTGCTGGAGTCAGCGGCCATGGTGCTGCGGGATTGAGAAAGGACGAGAGATGCTGTTGGTAAAGAAGAAGCAGAAGAAAGGTCAAGTGAAGGGACCAGAAGCTTGATAAACGGGTGGCCAATTCACCGGTTGACTTGGGAAGCCCAGCTTCTTGGGGTGGAGGAAAGGAAAGGAGGCGAGTTAAGGAAAGAGCGATGGGCCTATCGGACCAGATCCAAGTGAATTCCCATATAACTTCAATAAGGAAATGACCTTGTTTGAGGCAAGTAGATGAGAGTAAAGAAGTAGGTATAGCTACATGAGAGATAGCAGTTTGTTACCTGGCTGGCCTGGAGTTAACAGTCTGACGGAGGGACCAAGTAGCACTGTATACCTCTAGTGCTTTGACATCTCCTGATGTTGAATGGACGAAAACATGATAAATAAAAAAAACCCGAAGTCTCATAAGGTTCCTCTCGAGCGTAAAAACCAAAATACTTCATGTATTAGAAAGATGCACAGTGTCGAAGGCCTGCAATCGAAAACCTGCACTGGTCTCTGCAGACTGGGGTAAGACGTAGAAGATGCGAACAGTATATCTCCGTTAGAAGTACCGGAAGCAATTGAGTATCCGAGCGATGGTTATCAAGTCATAGTTCAGGTCCTTGGAGTCCAACCCTCTACCTGTCTTACCTACTAGTCTGATACTAGCCAAATGCCCAAATTGGCCGGTTCCAAGGTTTGTTACCAGCACATGCAAGTCATCCTGGGGTAGATATTACCGATTGACGGCCATATGATACGCCTGTGGTAGCATCAGTGGTCGTATTAGTTGTTCAAGGGGTTGTTTGTTGACTTCGTTGACTCGCGAATAATAGGGGTCGATGGATATGCAGTTTGACGATACGAACACGTTTCTTATAATGTAATTTATGCGACTATCATGCACTGCGATAAGATGAGAGATAGCGCTTATGCATCAGATGTGACATCAGAGCTCTTCCTACCCCACCAGAGCTGCCCCTCCATAGCAACAGAGACGGGAAAGTGACAGCGACAGCGACAGTGACAGCGACAATTAAAGCCATATCAAACAATCTTGCTTGATATTCAATCACAGGTCGAGTCCAAACATGGAGTACGAACCCAAGATTCGTGAGCCACCCCTTGTCCCTCCCCTTGCTCTCTCGTACGGCATCGTTCTAACTGTCTCGACCAGCGGGCTACACAACAGCCGACAAGGACTCCTTCGGCTGGCCAACTGCCCGCGAAAGATGGCCGATCATCGTGTCAGTCCTCCGCCCTCGACTCGAGCTTGAAGAACAGAAGAACAACTAACCAGCCGCAGAACCGGTATCATCGATGACGTCTACAGATCCGTGTCCAAATGCGACGACGACCCAGAGAAGCGGGATGAGGGCAAGAAGATCGTCGAGGAGATCGCGAAGCTCAAGTACGAGATCCAGCACGACCGCCAGATAACGTACGTTCCTCTGCTCCCGAGCTGATTCGCCCCAAGTGCTGACCGCGAGGATTGCAGGCCCATCCGCGACGACGGCTACCCGGACGTGGCCATCTACAACAGCGAGCTGGAGAAGCTGGGCAAGCCGACATGGCTTAATACCCCGTGGCTGTACACCGAGTGCTACCTCTTCAGGTATGTACGCCACCCTCAAATTGCACTTCGCGAGTTGGTTGTGTCTAAGACGCTCAAGCTAGACGCATCAACACCTACTTCAGCCTGTCGGCCCACTGGAAGAACTACGACGTCTTCGCCCGCCAAAAGATCAGCACCTTCCGCTCCTCCCGCCCCGCCGTCCTCGAGCTCGCCGCGCGGTACAAGGACCTGATCACCAAGATGCGCGAGAACAAGGGGCACCCCATCGACGCGGCGGCCGAGAGGGAGCTCTTCATGGAGATGTGCGAGATCTGCCTCTGGGGCAACGCCACGGACCTGTCCCTCCTGACGAGCCTGAGCTACGAGGACATCCAGAAGCTGCAGGGCTCCGAGGCCCGCAAGGCGTCCGAGAAGAACATCCTCGTCAACGACCTGCCGGCCGCCTACGACCAACTCCTCAAAGCCAAGAAGCAAGGGAAGACCGAGCGCCGCGTCGACATCGTCCTCGACAACGCCGGCTTCGAGCTGTACGTCGACCTCATCCTCGCGGGCTACCTGCTGTCGGCCGGGCTCGCGACGCACGTGGTGCTCCACCCCAAATCGATCCCGTGGTTCGTGTCGGACGTGCTACCGGCGGACTTCGCGGCGCTGCTGGGGGCGGTGGCCAGCCCGAGGCGGTTCTTCGAGACGCCGTCCGAGGACGAGCTGCACCAGGACACCGCGCCGGCGCCGCTGTCCGAGACCGAGGCCGGCGAGCTGTCGTTCCTGTTCCAGGAGTGGGTCACGTTCCACTCCGAGGGCCAGCTCGTGCTCCGGCCGAACCGCTTCTGGACGCACCCGGGAAGCTTCTGGCGGCTGCCGCATGTCGACAAGGAGCTGTACGAGGACCTGAAGACCAGCGAGCTGGTGGTCTTCAAGGGCGATCTGAACTACCGCAAGCTGACGGCCGATGTGAGTGTGCTCCGTCCTCAAACGCCCCCCTTTATTCCATATGTGAAAAGTGCTGGTGGGTGTGCTGACAAGGAACCGCGTCTAGGCGAAGTGGGATCCGACCACGCCGTTCACCGAGGCCATCGGCCCCATGGGCCCCGGGTCTGGGGTGAACGTGCTGGCTCTGAGGACGTGCAAGGCCGACGTCGTCGTCGGCCTGGAGCCCGGCGTGGACGAGAAGATCCGCGCCACCGAAGGAGGCGGCGGGGCGGACTCAGGCGCGAGGAAGTGGGCGTGGAGCGGCAAGTGGGCGGTCGTGTCTTACTCTGGCGGGAAGGCGTGAGCGGGCAGCAGCATTCGCATCGTTGGTGTCGGCTGTTTATCTGCTGGTCTCTACTGCCCGTTTTTGTGCTTTGATTCTAGACGACATGTTTGAATAGATAGACACTGCTGGTGTAGAAGAGACTATATTGCTGACACCTCCCGGCATCATCATCATTTCTCTTATTTACGTATGTCTTCCCTCTGTCTCAGGGTAGTTCTGCCATAGCAAAGCTGCGACTGGGTATCTGCATCGCCACCACCTTCTGCCTGAGGCTCAGACCCAGTCCACGGTATCAAGGTTAGAGACAGGAATTACGCGGAAGACCGGGTAGTTTCATACCCGGTATAGGATGGAGAGGTATACAGCGGCAGCGGAGCGTTGGAAGTGCCATAGTGTCTGCTCCTTGGCTGGCAAGTACAACACTACAACAGGATTCGCTGGTGAGTATGAACACTTGTGATGTAAATCTGACGACGTGGGTAGTATCCAGTAATCCAGTAATTGATGCCTTTGGTCTACTTTGGCTACTTGCGCCAAGACACAGTTTCACGCGCAAACTTCTGTGAAAGTCAGGCTCCTGAAGCCCACGCAGGTCCTTCGCCTGCAATACGCTCGTTATCGTAGCGAAGGTGGTCTGGATCAGCCTCTGTTTACTATGCAGAATCTTGATGGAAAAGGGATTCCAGGGCGTCGCAGTATTGCATGGCGTCGGGTATTACGTTTGTGAGACTTGGTCGCATAGCAACACCCGGAATTTAGAGGAAGTATTCACCTTGGCACCCAGACCGCCACCATGAACAGAGACACGCACAACGACATGTTTGAGAAACAGCAGCGTTGCTTTCCCGGTCTGTAGTCGGCTGAATGAGAGAATTCGACGCTGCAGGACAGTTGTGTTGACGAGGACGGCCCTCTTCACTCATTGCCTCCGAGGATACGAGGAAACAAACACTGAACCAAGCTTACCTGAGGACAAGCAGCCAAATCCTTCATTGCCAAGCCAACGTGGCTTGTATTATGGGAAGTTGGAAGTTGGAAGTGGGAGCCAACGACTACCACTAGTCCAAAGGCAAGACTCTCCCCTATCATGTGCTTTCCAGCCAGCCTCGGCACCATTGCGAAGTTGGAGACGCTGGCTTCGACTCCTCAACATCGAGATTTCCCAGGGGGCCAAGCCAAGTCCGGGGGATCTGCATTGCAGCGTGTGGTTCCTGGGGAAATGCAACAGCCCGATACGCTAGGCCAGATGCGGTGGCCAAGATCCGCCCACCACTATGATAGTCCATGTCCAACCCTTCATCCTGTAAGGGGGGGGGGGGGGGGGATACCAACGGTGCCTGCGGTGGCGGTA
>JAMAJW010000106.1:0-111819 GCA_023628855.1 Coniochaeta sp. PK30-01
AGTGCCTATTTGTTGTCTCTAACAGTAGCTTTGCGTAGTTGAGGCCTTCCCGCGTGGGTACCCTTCGCTCGCTGTCTGCCTTCCTCAGTAGCGACAAGGACTTTTTCATGTTTCGCAGTTTCGGCCGTCTCCACGCCCGCGTGCTGTTACACAAGCAGGATGAGCTGGAGCAGCTGGAGCAGCGGCTCGACCAGCTCGACCAGAGAACAAGTGAGACGGACCCGTACGTTCTGACGACTAATAGACGCCAAGGCATGAGCACGGCCGAACGGCCGGCTCTGCTTGGTGAGGTCGAAGTAAAGCTCAGAGAATATGGTAATGTTCAACCCCTCTGTAACACCGCGAGTGAAGGGCCCTCCAGAACTTGGAGAAGCTAACGAGTAGCTGACTGGTCAGACTCTCTCCTGTCTTCGTTTCTAGATCACTTAGACCGCCCACAACCCGAAGAACTCCAGATCCAGGGCGTGATAAACTGGCTGGACGGAAAGAAACCTCTGGTCCGGGAAGAATCGACCTTCCTGAATGACTGGAGTGACCTAAGACGGGCGAAGCAATCCCAGGAGAAGCGGCAGGTGCGGCATCGAAGATCGCACAGAAATGCAATGCGTTCATACCCCTGTTGCCGAAGATACAGACATTGATGTCCGGGACCTGCGGCAAGAGTAGCGGAACCTTCCAACAGGAGTGACGACGTTGCACGCAGCAGACTATGGCACAGCATAGGATGTTGCCTTCTCGTTTCTCGCACTCGGCGCCGGCCTTCGCGCCGGCAGCGAAAAGTTCCTCGAGTATGTAAGGCTCCAGATCGATGTTCTTCACAGCTATGTACAGCGGGGTCTGGCCGAGTGAGTCCGGGTCATTGATGTCTAACCCTTGATCGAGCAGAGTTTGGATCGTAGCTCGGAGAGCGACACGATGACTTCGGCCGTGACAATGGTATCGCGCGAAGGGCAGCGTCATGTATCCAAGCATGTGGAGGGGGGAGTGCGACCAGTAGCAGTCTCTCCCGTATAACTCACTGCCATGATCTAACAGTAGATTCACGATCTGAGGAAAGTGAAATTTTACTGCGATATCCAGGGGACTGAGGCTCGGATTGTGCCAGTCGCCGGGCCCGTCGTCGGCAATTGTCCGACACTGGAACCTGGTGTTGACATAAGCGCCGAGACAAATAAAGGCATCGACCAGGTCAGTGAATCTTGCTGTCACCGCCCTACACACACTCCATATTAGTAACTTCGTTTCTCTCTTGATGCAAGAATTTTTGAGGAGTGGTCCTGAAAATGGATGCTTTGTTGATGTTCGAAGTCCGAGGCCTGAAACAAACAGAGAAAAGGGTTGAAAATCCAAGGTATACGTATCAGTGTAACGGTGTGCCGTGTAGTTCCATGCAGCGGTGTGGAAGTAGAACCGTCACCTGCACGGGCGCGGCGGCCAGCAGACAACGAGTTTCTTTTAGGCAAGCGACTTCGTCTGACCCAGGCGGTCTCAAAACGATCAATTGAAGCAGCTTCGTGGCTTCCCCAGGACTAAACATGATCAGCCAGTGAAGTGGGTTCGGAATGTTCGTGTTGAACTTGGAGAGGTCGGTGCAGTGTTTCGCAAGGAGCATTGCCGCCTCTAGCTGGGCATCTCTGCAGGCAGCTGTCAGTGCCTCTATGATCTCCCGAGGTTCGTACCGGCCCCTTCTAACCAGAATGGCGAATATGTCGAAGGAAGCTACGTTAATGTTTCCCAGATCCAAAGTCTTATCCTAGTGTATGAGGTCATGGGGAGAGTGGGAAGACGTCTCTTCCTCTTGCCCTTGCTCGTCTGGTTCGAGTGCCGCTCGCACCTAGCCGAAAATTGCCCGAGCAACATTATTGTGAGTGGCCGCTTTGAGTTGACTCAGTGCCTCTGAGCTGTTCGGGGCGAGGCCATACCCCATATGGTACATGATGGCCAGCTGCAGGCGCGCTTGCGCGTTCCTCTCTGGGTCTCGTTCGGCCTCGACAGCACGCTGGATGTGGTCCGCCGCTTGGCACTGTATCTCCCAGGGCGGCTGTGTGCGGGAGGCGGCCTAGGGAGATTATTATGTTAGGCTGGGTATAACTCTGTACCACGTGGCAGCCGTTGCTCGTCTTTTCGGGATGGGCTGCGATCCTTGAACATGTTTTCCGACCCGTAGCAATAGGAAGTAAATGCCCTTGGCGTCAGAGTGACAGAATCGGTCAGCCCCAAAACTCGGTGCTTTACCACCTGACGGGATGGGTCAGGTGAAGCATCGTTGGGGACGATGTGAAGCTTCAGCTTATTATCTGATGAAGCTGGGGTAAGTCGGATACCATAAACCGTTGGACTATCAAATGAATTTATCTTCTTGAGCCAGCTATATTCTCTGTCAGCGACGGCTGCTAGTGGATCATGTGGTAGTGTCTTGGCAGTTGGGATTCCGCCAAGGGGAACGCTGTTGCTGTTTCCGAACCAAGTCAACACTTCAGTCGGCATGAAGATTGAGAAAGCATATAGTCACCTTATACCCTCGGAAAGCACATTGACAATGTCATGGATGGTGCCACGCTGACAAAGATTGTCACGCAGGCATGAAGAAACGGTTTGCCGGAAAGCTTCGAAGGATTTCTCCTGTGGTAGTGTGCCGTATTCAAGTTGTCCACGCAAGTGTGGCCAGCCACCATCCACACACCTGCTTGGCCATTTGTGGTCGCGTTGGATCGGTGTTGAGAAACCTCATCCAGTCTGGGTCGCCTTCGTTGGGGTCAGATCCTGCCAATCTTGTCTCGGTCTGGTTGAAGAATTGAATGGCCAAATCCAGCAGGGCATCTTCCTTCTCGTGAAACGCCCTCTGGACAAACTCGACTGCATTCTCACCAGGCATCAGCCAACCAGGATCCAAGAATGAGCTTCCCTGTTTGACTGTCTCCCATAGAAGAAGGCAGAAAGAATAGCAGTCCGCTGCCTTGAATTGCTCAAACTTGGAGGGTAGCTTGTAATTCGGTTCAGTGTGGTCCCTAAGTAGACCGAAAATCTCTGGGGCATTGTACTTCGGGGTACCAAGGTAGTATTCATCTTGGATCTCGAAACTTTCTCGAACATGGTGCATCCGAAATCGGCCAGTTTCGCGATAACGGGACAATCGATGAAGGGACGTTTGTCTTCGTCTTCGGCGGCGTACTCTCTAAGGCTTGAGTAAAAAACTAGGACGTTCTCTGGCTTGACATCTCCATGCACGAATACCCATGGCAACATGGAGGACGAGGAGGTGCCGTTCTCCAACAGTAAGACTGCGCCGCTTGGAGTAGTCGGCCAAGGATCCTCTGTCGGAGTACTGCATGACGAGATAAGGAGAAGGACCGGCTGTCCCGCCCTCTGTCCATCCCCAGCCGATAACTGGGACAAGACAGCGATGATTTCGCAGTGTCGGGTGGGTTAGAACGCGGAGCTCCCCCATGACGCTGCTGAAGAGTCTGGATCGTTCATGCTTGACCGCACGGGACTTATAGGTGCCACCGTCGTTGAACCTGATGACAATGCTCTTGACGGCCACCAGATGAGGCGTCTCTCCAAACTCGATCAAACCCAGGGTGAACAATGTGCTGCCACGACCAAGACGGCCGCAGGGTTTAAAATGGGCTGAATAAAAGGAAGTTCATGGCGCATGGTGATTATGACGTCGTTAATGGCATTGCCTTGGTCTGAATCCTGGTCCAACCGAGTCGTCTTTGGTGTATCTGGCCCAACATCGCTGTCGCCGAATGCTGTGGGCCGACCTTGACTTTTGAGTGCCAGTCGTCATTTTTTTAACGGATCCTGGCGGTCCGGAGAGAGGAAGACTTAAAGGTTGTGAACAGAGAGGACAATCAGACAACGTTGACTGGGACAATTCAGTAAATCGCTGTGGCCGGTTAGTCTGACCTAAGTTGCTGGGACGTTCCGGAGCGCGAACTTAATTCTGGTTTGCCATGTACCACGCCATATGCTACTGCACCGAACGGTGATAGTAGGTCGACACTGGAAATATCGACGAAAGACCCAAATCAGAGCATCGTCTCGTGTAGAATACCATCGGTAACTAGACTGACTACCATAGTCTCAACGAGCCCAGAGTATATCTCATCCGAAGCGACGAACAAGCCCAAGTATTCCACACAGCTCTGAGCTCTTAGGTATCCCAAAACTCCAAAGAACGCCATCCATCTAATTTCGTCATGCAAGTGTGCTCCTGGTCTCCCAGGCGACGGTATAGCCGCCAGACCGGCCGCGCAGCGAACAGCATCGCCATAGATTGTATTTCGTGATTTTTTTTTCCCTCTCGTCACCACGTCAACTCGTCACACCACACCTGGCCACCCTGGTTGCATGCCTCGGCGCAGCCGCTACACGCGGCCAATCTCCTAGAGCGCAGACACGACCTGGTCCTCCTCGATCAACGCCTGGTACGGCGCTCCCCACGCAGCGATGTTCTCGAGGACCTTCTCACCGACGGTGGCCGCAAATCCCCTATTGAGACGCTGTCAGCCGCAGGCTCATGCACACAGCATTCGGATCCGCAGGGAAATCGGCAGGGTTCGACTTACTTGATCAGCTGGTACTCATGCGTGATGACGCCGCCAGAGTCCTTGATGGCGTTCTTGGCTTGCTCGAGCACCGAGTTGGGCGTGTCGGCCGGGTACGAGACGATGACGGACTTCTGGACGTCGACGGCGAAGGCGCCGGAGACGACTGTCAGGGCGGTTACGAGGAGGGTGGTCAACTTCATCGTGCTGGTTGGAATCGGTTTGTGTAGGTAGTTAACGTTATCGATTACTTCGTTTCTGTGGGATACAGTTGCTCTTTGAGTGTGATGAACAAGAAGGATCTCGTTGGAAGTAATTGTGGTAGTAGCGTCGTGTATGATGGAATGATGTCCGGAGAATCAAAGTGTGGGTCTCTTTGTACGGGGTGAAGTGGTCCTTCCCGCTGTTTTACGTACCTTGTCGATCACCGGCTGTTGGATGGCGCCACTAATGTCGTCCGTTTTAGGCAAGTGGCACCCGAGTCCGGACCCCGTGGTACAGTAGGATCCTTACGTAAGCCAAGATGTTATGTGCACACACCAAAACACGAAAGATGCACGGTTGACTTTGAACCAACCTTGAGTTTGAATACGAAAACCAAATATCGGTAATGTGATGAATTGATGATGCTTGGCTTGTGATTGAATAAACTTGCTTTCTATTGGTTATGCATGTGCCGGTTTTGTACGCTGTGCTCAGGTCTTACCTCGGGACTTGAGAGTATGCAAGTTCACTCGTCACTCTGTCAGGCCAGCTCATCCCGTGTCTCTGGCCGATCCACGAGTCCAAATAGGCTCCTTCGCAGTATCAGGCCTCCGAATCGGTTGGGGCACTCTCGTTCTCGGCCCAGATATCCTTGCTCTCCTGCTCGACAGCCCGCATAGCAACAGCTACATCCCCAAGCTTGGCCACAACGTCCAGGACTCCTTGATTGACCCTTTGAAAGTACCGATCGTTGGCCTCTCTCCTCTTCCGTGCAAGCAGGATATCGACCTCCGTTTCCTCCTCAAGCTTCTGGCCCAGCTTTTCCTGCCCGCCAGTCGCACCTCCCATGCCACTGCTGCCGGGTCGCACACTCGCAGTGCCAGCTGTACTCCCGCCCGCAGCGTCAGTGGTCTTGCCGCCGTCCTCTGCCATCCTGAGGCTCCTCATGTCCATCCCGCCGGTAGTTTCGATAGCTTCGTCCGCCTCGCTCCGGGCCCAAGCCTGGGCGAGTGCAATCTGCGCGGCACGTAGCTCGGCTAATTTCCTGTCATGGTCCGGTCCGAAGACACGAGTGCCGCCGGAAGCACTCAGTTCGACCTCCTCTAATGTAGCTTGCATTTCTGCCCATAGTGCGTCTGTGCGGTCTGTTGCGCGGCTAGACTCGAGACGCGGCAATGGCGCGCCACTACCGCCGAGTTGAGGAGGACCGGCGAGGGGCGACCGGTAATTCTGAGCTGCGTTGCGGCGACTGGGAGTCTCTTGGTCTCGGTTCAGGGTACTAAGAGAAGGCCCGCCAGACGATGAGGGTATGATGCTGGAGCCTGCCGCGGCGACCTCGCCGGCGAGAGCGGGGAGAGAGACATGGGAGGCTGCTGGCGACGGATGCAGGAAGAGGGACGGTGGAGGGTCGCGAGTTTTGGATTTGCCCTTGGCTAATGGGAAAGACATAGCTACATCTTCAATTATACTGAGGAAACTCAGCTTGATGACTGAGCCATTGGATCACTGGGAAAAGAATGTCAACAGTGAGCTTAAGCGAATGCTGTCGAGCTCACGACGATTTGTGTAGGATGCTGATGGAAACCAACGAAAGCCAACTTCCAAGTTGTTATTCTCACGCCTCAGGCCAAAGCAAACCGAGTGCACCAGCCACAATGTTTCCACTCTGTGGCGCCGGCCGCCCCGCAAATTCAGTTTCGACCTCCTCAGCCCGCCATTTATCAGGCCGGCATTATCGATTCTCCTCCTTAAATTTCATAAGTATCGGCCGCCGATAAGTAAAATATAGAGGTGAGCATTGAATGTTTCTTATAATCCTCAAACGATCAGCCATAAAGCACGACGACTGGCAGGTACGTAAGTCCCCTACTGTGGTAAGTCCCAGGGCAATCTGTACTTGATAGCCGCTGGGATAGCGAACTTTCATTTCCTAGACCATCAAGAATTAGATGCCGAGTCCTATGACAGAGACTGGACATGCGGCTAGACTAAATGATCGGTCTCAGGTCAAGGAAGCAGGGACTGATTAGAGCTCTGGCCATCTTTTTTGCTTGTTGATGCATAGATAAATGTATGACTATGAGTCTATGGCACTTGTGTTCAGACTATCAAAATTGCAACACTTTTTGAACTCCAATGCGTAACTGCTATTTGTTCTTGTCCACCAGTCTAGACGCTCAGCTGCGCGGTGGCAGACCCAGCAATGTACTGCTGGTACGGCGCAAGCGCCTTCTCCACGGCGCCGCCAGGTCCGCAGTACTTCTCAACGATCTGGATGCTGCGGCCGATGTAGAGCTCGGGCTGCATCATGGAGTCGAGGTCCCCCCAGATGGGCCTGAAGTACTCGGTGTTGCGAATACGCTCAATAAGGTCGTTTGGCTTGCCCTATATGAGGGTTTGAATCAGCAATCTGCTCAGGAATGGCGTAAAAAGGTCACAGACACAGCGAGCTAGGGCACCTAAAAGAAAGGAATGTACATACCTCGTTCTTCACAACGCTAGCTGCCTGGTGTGACAGGACACGGATTTCCTCATGCGCCCTAAATTATATGTTGAGTATCGACCATTGTTATGATTATAACGGAGAAACTCACTCTTGACGAGAGCCGCCCTTGGCCACAAGCCTCATGATGATCTAACACCTGTTAGCGAGAGCTCCATTCAATGATCCCTTCGAGCAATGTTTCGAGGCTCATCCCGACATAATGGGATCAACTGCAGATCTAAGAAGGCGCTACTCACCGTTTCGGTCACCATGAACGGGAGCTCCTCGAGGAATCGACTCCGAATACGAGCCGGGTAGACGACAAGTCCATCGGTGACATTGTCCAACCCAATGAGAATCGCGTCAGCGAGCAGGAACATCTCCGGAATGTCCATCCCTATGTCCAGTGTTTAGTTCGAACTGCATGTTTTGGGAAAGCGTTATGAAGAGTTGGGAGAATATCGATGGACCACAGCCTCTTGGGCCTGTCGTTTTCATCTCATCTTCAGAGGGAAAGAAGTGGGATGGGCATCCAACATACGTCTGATCGCGCTATCGTCTAATGTGCGCTCCATCCAAGCAACAGCATGCGTGTTGGCAAATGATGACTAAAAATCGTCGAGTCAGAAGAGTCACGCCAGGGGTTAGGGAGGGTTTGCAAGAGGGGGGTGGGCAACGAACCGGCTTGGCCATCAATGCGCGGGAGAGTGAGCAGATTCTCTCGCTCCTCATCTTGTAAAGGTTAGCAATAGGACTCATACAGAATAAAATGAAGAGGAACTTACAGGATTCCGCTTATACGCCATCGCCGAACTTCCTATCTCTGCTTAGGGTTAATTTTGACTGGTTACCATTTATCGATGAAAAGAATGAACTGACGGGACTTTTCGAAGGGCCTAATAGTGTCAGTTGTTGGACAATCAATGATTGAATGATGCGCTTACTCTTCAATCTCTTTCCACGAGGCGAGCAAGCGGATGTCCGTGGCAGCCTTGTGTGCTGTGGATGCCAATCCGGCAACAGCGTTGGACACGATCAAGTCGACTTTTCTGGTGCTGTTTGTGGGGTCGAGATCAGTTACAGTCCTGTACATCAGGTTGAATGATATTAGTTGGCTTCGATTGACTCACTAGGTCTGGGTCGAGATGTCCTTTAGGCAGAAATTAGTACGGTTTGCATTGTGAGGATAACTTGAAGACTGGCGCTCGAGGGAAAATACAATATGAGCTGAATACGGGAACTCACATAGCACGCTGGGAAGCCAAAGCGTTTGCAGAGCTTCTCATTAAGAGCATCACACTTAGCATGGTCGCCTTGGAATCTGCAAGGTTATTAGTCGAGTCTTCTCACACACTTTCTTCCCTGAGCAGATTAACATCCAGCCATGGGGCCACTCACATTTCCAGGAACGAAGCCTGAGTTCCAGTTGTTCCTGCTTGGCGTCAGTGAAAGGTCGTGACGAATCAATGGCTTACGGAGTGCTGCCCGAAGTTCTTTGACATACCCTGGGCACCCCTGAACTTGAGACTGTTGCGGACAGACTGGAGAGCTTCAAGGTCAAACATCAAGTCCTGAAGCCACTGGGCGGCTGGTGTTCCCGTTAGAAGATTTATGCTTGACAATTTCGTTGAACCTTCTAGACTTACAGCGTCGTCCAACAGTGATGGGCCTTGGTTCTGGTCAGCTTACGGTCTAAATTCCAAGCAAGCTGAGAAAGCAAGGACAAGGGTACATAAGGTGCAACTCAGTATCAGTGTCAAGGGGAAGACTTACTGAGCGCTCTGCAGATGGGTGTAGGCCAATGTGGGCTCCGCTACAAGGAATATAAGTCAACAATGTCCCCTAAAGTCTACTTGAATTTCAGCGAGAGAAAGGTAAACTCCCACCTTTCCATTTAAGAGAGAATGCCTGAAGGTTAGCGATAACCTTGGCGATCTTGTTGATCAGCATATCAAGGGCATCCCGCATAATGATAAGCTCAGCATTGTCGGTGACCTAACTTGGTCAGCTTCATCGAGACAATTTGTATGGATCGTTAAACTCACGTAGCATGAAGTTGCTCCGTAATGAATCACACCAGCGGCAGCTGGTGCAACAAGCCCAAAGGCATGAACGTGCTGCGTTGAGTGTCAGCTAATCGAGGAGTGTCTCCTCGCAACGGGAGGCCGACTTACAGCCATGACATCCTGGTCGGATCCATGTTAGCACACCAAGTTTCATGAGAATGAGGAATATACTTATAGAATTAATAACTTACATGACGCCTGATCTTCTCCTCCACACGAGCAGCCTCGAAATCGGCATCAGTGACAATAAGATGAGCTCTCATCTGATCCAGAGCCTCAGGTGTGATGATATTAATGCCCAGTTCCACCTCCGTCTCCGCAAGTCCCAGCCAAAGCTTGCGCCAGGTCGAGTGTCTGAACCTCGGGCTGAACAGAGTGGTCATCTCACTGCTGCAGTAGCGCTGGGTGAGAGATGTCTGGTAGGTGTCGTATGAGCTCTTCTGAGGAGCTTGGGCCTGGAGCTGCTGGATTTGCCGCTGCAGCTCCTCGATTTGGGCCTGGGTAGCCTGCGTTTGTTCAGCCATATTGGGCGAGTCAGCGATTTTGGTGGTTGTTTGTTATGTAAAAACTAAGAAGCAAGCAATGTTGGCGCCTAATAATCTGGCCGGTTTGAGAAATATGTATGAATCGCTAACTGTGACAAAGTTTTTTCCATTGAAGCGCATATGCAGTGGAGTGGACTGACTTCCAGGTGACCGGGTACCTACGGGTAGGTCGCCCTAAACATTCCAGGTTGCTAAGAAAATCGTATTCTCCGCAGACCGGCCCCGACTTGCCCCGACATTTTGCCGCGGCCTACAAATCCTCGGCGCCGGCCCGGCCGCCCGGGGCTGGAGACCGTTTCCTTCGTCCCTTCTAGACTCAAGCGCCTTGTGTTCTCCTTGCTTCAATATTTGCTAGCTTTTCCCGCCAACAGCTGTCCTGAGTCTAAGATGTCTGACATCTAGGTCACAGAGATCATCTTGATAGCGGCTACTTCCCTTCTGCTACGAGTTCCACCCAGAACCCCCAGATCTCACCGTTGCCCTTGTAGCCTTTTGGCAGACCTCGACACCTCCTGCATCTGCCCAAACACTGCTCTATACGATATGCAAACTTTCTAGGGGTCACGGAGAGCGTTTGGCAGCACTGTCGCGTGTCCGGGTTCTCACCTGGCTTGCGTCCTCCGAGCAGGCCGAGGCTGCTGACAGCCGGGTCCCTCACCATTGATGTCGAGATGCTGGAAGACATATGCATCTTTCGACCTCATTACAGCATCTCTGGCCCCCTCGTTGCCGATGCCCCCCTTTTCATTCTGTCTGGCAATGAAGTTGTATGTGTTCTCCTTCCCGTCTGCTGCGTCAGAAACCTCGCAGCCGCGCAGAAGGGTGCTAGGAATCTGCTTCTGAAAGTCTTTGCTGGAAGATACCATGCCGGCGCTCATGTGAGAATTGCAGGCCTGATGCGCTCATGTCCTCGAGCAATCTCTCCAGAGATGTACTCGCCATCGCGAAGCATCAATACCTCCTCACTCATTATACTTTAGTGAACTTGTCCATCCGCGCGCGGAACGTGTCTCCTGTGAGGAAGTAGTATTTTTCTCCGCGACCCCTTCAACTTGTCGCAGATGAATAGTGATGTGAGTCATGCATCGTATTCGATATTGAGAACTCTTGCATCTGTGCTTGCTCATCAGCGCCATGCAGCGAGTTGATCATTGCTGTTGTCCAAGTATCTTGCCCCAGTATAATACTGGTACGGCACTCCCGTCGCAATCTTCGGTCGCGCACCAAAGGCGCGGTCCGGACCAGGCCAGGCCTTCTGCGCGAGATCCAAATCAGTTCTGGAGATAGCGCAAACATAGTAAAGCTCCACGTTCTTGCAGCACTCCCGTCTCATTCGAGAGTAGTCGGCCAGTCGTCGATAACGTGGCTGTCATGGTTATCACCGTTGTCAGGCATTGTCCGTGTTGAGAGCATGGTGAACTCGTGTAGAACCGTCTCCGAGTCGTTCTTATTCATACTGTGCTAGAAGTGCGGTTTTAATTCTCAGCTCTCATTGGCCCAGCCCTTTTCGTAAGCGAATTGAACTTGTGCTTCGGGCCAAGGTGCACCAGCCACAAGCTCCACTGTTGTGTGGCGCCGGCCGCACATTCTAGGGCGTAAAAACCCTATCAGCAGGAAATTCTGCCCGGCCAACTTTGGACCTCGCGAAAATTACCGACACTTCGAGATCACGACTTCACCCCCTCGACAACCACCCATCGCCGCGATCAATCCTTAAATCGGTATGTACTGTCATTCCCCCGACTGATGACCCCCGACGATATTCAGATCGCATCATCTTCGAAATTCCACAAAACCTATTCGAACCCTCCATCGAACGACGATCACCAGCAGAGACAAGCCAAGCTAACACTGGTCTCTCGCAGCAATCATGGGTAAAGGAAAGCCTCGTGGTTTGAACGCCGCCCGCAAGCTCCGCAACAACCGGAGGGAGCAGCGATGGGCCGATCTGGCATATAAGAAGAGGGCGCTCGGCACAGCCTTCAAGTCCTCGCCCTTCGGCGGCTCCTCCCACGCCAAGGGAATCGTGCTCGAGAAGGTCGGTGTTGAGGCCAAGCAGCCCAACTCCGCTATCCGGAAGTGTGTCCGTGTCCAGTTGATCAAGAACGGCAAGAAGGTCACCGCTTTCGGTACGTTGATGATAAAACCCAACGAACCCCTCGATTGATGGGATGGATATATGAGGGACGGAATTTGCTGACATCTGGATAGTCCCCAATGACGGTTGCTTGAACTTCGTCGACGAGAACGACGAGGTCCTGCTCGCTGGATTCGGTCGCAAGGGCAAGGCAAAGGGTGATATCCCCGGTGTTCGTTTCAAGGTCGTCAAGGTTTCCGGTGTCGGTCTGCTCGCGCTGTGGAAGGAGAAGAAGGAGAAGCCCCGTTCGTAGACGGTGGTCGTCTGCGTCAGGGTTGGCAAGGAAATCACGGTCACAAAATGGGCAACGGTTTGGCACATTCGGAGTCTTCGTTTGCTTGTTTATTACGTCGGCATGCTGGGGGTTCAGGCTAGAGTTGCCTGAGATCCCTCCATGGTAGAGCATGGTCACACGAATGAAAGGTCCATTATCTACCAACAACAAGCTGCGTCTGCTGCCTTCTGTCTTGCTCTGCGAAGGTTGATACGCCTCTTATGACCACCTAGGTTGTGTCTAACTCTAGTTGTACAGATACTATACATGACTTTGGTACACGATTACTCAACATCCCACTTTCAAGGTTTACGATTCCACCTTCTTGATCTCTTCGTCCTGGTTATACCGCACAGCATAGTCAGCAGCAAGGCCGAGGCTGACGACACCCCCCGTCATCCAGCACCCGTTCACAAACCACCACCAGCAGTCTTTAACACTCTTGAGATTCACCTTCTTGATCATCACACCGAGCGTCACGAGCGCACCACCGCAGCTCCCAATGAAGAACGCCGGCCCAGCCCCGGCAGCCGCCCCCGCAGCAGCTAGCAGCCCGACCTGCACAATCGCCAAACCAGTGAGCACCTGCTTGGTCTGCGCGTCGTGCTTGAGCGCGATGCTCTTGATGCCGGCCTTGGCGTCGTCCTTGATGTCCATGTGCGCGTAGATCATGTCGTACAGCACCGTCCACGCCACGTTCGAGGCGTACAGGCAGCCCGCGGCCGTGAGCGCGGCGCTGCTCGACAGGAGATCTATCCCCAGCGCGGGGAAGCCCATTATCGCGCCCCAGCTGAAGGTCAGGCCCAGAACGAACTGGGGGTAGTACGTTACCCTCTTCGCCAATGGATAGGTGGCCACCAGTAACAAGCTCGGGGTGGCATAGAAGAAGCATTGGTAGGGAAACTGCAAGAGCACGGCCAGCCCGGCGAGCAACTGCGCGCCAGTAAACACCAAGGCGTTGAAAGGGGTTATGGCGCCGCGGGCGATGGGGCGCAGACGGGTGCGTGTCACATGAGGGTCTAGGTTGCGGTCCCAGAGGTCATTGATGGCACACCCTGCTCCGCGCATTATGAGGGCGCCGGAGAGGAAGAGGAGCGAGGTGCCGATGACGGTGCTCGGGGGGGTCGAGGCCAGCGGCGCAGCGAGCAGGGTCGACCAGAGGCAGGGAAAGAAGAGATAGTAGGAGCCTGTGGGCTTGTCGATGCGGGTCAGTTCGGCGTAGGGAACCCAGGAGGCGGGGAGGACGGAGAGGAGCCCTGTTTTTGGGGGAGCGTAAAGTGGTGGCGATGGTGGAGAAGGGGAGGCGTCGAGGACAGGTGAGACTTGAGTTGGAGAAGATTGTGTTGTTGTCAGCGAGAACTGTCTTTTATCGTAAGTCGATATGGACCGACGCTCATGTTGAGTTCCCGGTAAGGAGTGCTGAGTGTTGAGAGCCACTGATGATACGGTCCTCAGGGTCGAAAATATCCTTGAGTTGGATAGCCGAGAGCGGCGAAGCAGGGCCAGCCTCGCCTGCAAGCTGGCAGATGCACACAGTCCTTGCATCTTGGTACAGTCACCAACTTGGCACGTAAGGTTTCTAGTGTAGAAAGTCAGTCGTGCTGAATATGTATGACTCTTAATCCTGTAAGCTACATGCTGAAAGTGAAGGGGAGCTAAAGGACACCTCGTAAAAGATCAACAAACAAGACAATTCAACCCCGAATGAAGACATGGATGAAGAGATGGATGAAGACATGAATGAAGACATGGATTCTAGGAATTCCAAGGTACAATTTCTAAGAATAAAAGTGCAGTTGCCCATGAATCCGAGTTTTGAACAATAACATTAGGTTTCTCATGATACTGACGGAAGTGAATGAGGGTGCCTAGACTCACACGTTTTTCTGAGTCTGCCCAGCCCTGAAGAGAATTTACACCCCTCGTCTTTGAGCTCCGACCCCAAATCGCACTCTTTCTGCCAGGTTGAATCGAGAAGGCGTTGGCTGGTCGGTAGCATCGGAATAGTCAAGCATCGAGAACAGCACAGAGCTTCTTTCAGCCTTTCGTCTCGCTTAGCCACTAGTGGCGCCGGTTGCTCTAAACCTACGCAATCCTATTGGCCACGGTCTTACACCACCAAGCGAAACCTCACAGCCTTATCGCGCATTCGTACTTCATATACGCGACGAGCATCCGGTTTATTAGTCAACAGCTCAACCAAGCTCCTTCCACAGGACATATTCCTCTCGCCAACTCTCGCGTCAATGCAAAGATGCAGATGGCTATGACGCTGACTTTCTGACCCGTTAATCGGCTGGTTCGTACCGAGACAGCCCAAGATGCCGACAGCTCTCCATCCGCAGGCGAAGTTCGATCCCATTCCGCCAGATCTCGACCTCCACACGCTTGTTGAACAGACGCCGAACTTCGACTGGGTGAAGCGCATTTCGGCTGCTCAGATCCGCAATATCGGACAGCGAGAGTTCGAGAAGTTCGTCCTCTTTCACGTCATTCAAGGAGGGAAGCCGCTGGTCATCGAGAAATGGAACGACAGGCTGCCCAAGTCGCTCTTCAGCGCGCAGTGGCTGGAACGGACATATGATAAGAAACGTGCGTCTCCCAACTCATGTTCCTAGATGGGAATGCACTACTAACCTCGCAACTACAGAGGAAAATGTACGCGACATTGGCAACCAATCGGACATTCCCATGACGATGGGCCACTATCTCAGATCGATGCGACAGCTTGCCAACCAGTGGACGCCACACAACTTTCGTGACGAACGACGACAGCGTCTCTATCTCAAGGATATCGACTGCCCTCCCGAGTGGCACGAGCACCTGCGCACGATCCTGCCCCCCAGCCTATACTACCTGAACGAGAATGTCGAAGACAAAGGCAACCGCCGCCGTGATGACGAGTTCTTCACCGAGGAGAAGGTTCCTGCGCCTGCGGGAGACCTCATGAGCAGTCTTCCTCCCGAGATGCGAGCCCAGAACCTCATGTGCTACATAGGTCACGAGGGCACCTACACTCCGGCTCATCGCGAGATGTGCGCCAGCCTGGGACAGAATATCATGGTCGAGACATCCGGAGACGAGAATGGCGAGAAGCCAGGCAGCTCCATCTGGTTCATGACAGAGACGAAAGACAGGGAAGTCATTAGGGAATACTTCCTTTCCATGCTCGGACATGATGTCGAGATTGAGAAGCACTTTGCGCAGATCAACGCCTGGAAGAAGGCGACCTTCCCGGTGTATATCGTGGAGCAGAAAGTTGGAGACTTCATTCTTATCCCTCCCCTGGCGCCACATCAGGTTTGGAACCGTGGCACGAGGACTATGAAGGTGGCCTGGAATCGCACCACTGTCGAGACATTGGATCTCGCTCTCCACGAGGCCCTTCCAAAAGCAAGGCTTGTCTGTCGCGACGAACAGTACAAAAACAAGGCTATCGTCTACTACACCTTGGACAAGTACTACAAGCAGTTGGCCGACCTCCAGGCGACGGCGGAGATGCAGTGGCTCGGCTTAGGCCAGGATCTTTTCAAGGACTCCCCAAGAGTACAGCAGCTGGCTAAGGACTTCAAGCAGCTTCTCGGCCTGTTCGCCGAAATTCTTGTCGACGAGATGTTTGCGACCAAGGAGAAGAACATCGAATATGTCGAGTTCGACTCCTTCATCACCTGCTCCTACTGCCGTGCCAACATCTTCAACCGGTTCCTCACGTGCAAGCATTGCGTCCGGCAACTCGCGAATGGCGACGAAGACACGTATGACGTCTGCATGGAGTGCTACGCTATGGGCCGCTCGTGTCTTTGCGTCTCCGGTCTCACCTGGTGCGAGCAGTGGAAGTGGTCTGATTTGGTCGACAACTACGAAACCTGGAGGACAATGGTTATCCGAAATGATGGCTACGTTGACTTCAATCACTCACCTCTTCCTCTTGAGATAGCCAGACGGAAGTTCGGTAAGAAGTCCGTTGCTCAGATTTGTCAAGAGCAGCTCCGGAAGAGGCCTTTCAAAGATATCACAAAACATGATGCGCCATCGGAGCCTGAACCAGAGGAGGAACCGACGGTCGACGACGAGGGGCGGGTCGTCAAGAAGAAGAAAAAACAACGGAAGAAGAAGACAGGAGACGTGTACACCTGCCACGTCTGCTTTCACAAAGACTACGTCTACAAGCTGGCCTTCTGTACCACTCCTGGCTGCGGTGAAGCGTATTGCTACGGTGTTCTGTACAGAGCATTCGACCTCTTACCACAGGCAGTCATGCAGAATGAAAATTGGCAGTGTCCAAAGTGCCTGGGGATCTGCAACTGTGGTGCGTGCCGTCGTGCTAAGCGTGGCGAGCCCTACATGCCGAAGAACACCCTTCTTGGACATGATACCCGGCCGATCGCTGACGACCGGAGTGTCGAGAGCTTGGTCGACTTCAGAGTGCACAACCTATCCTGGTTGAAGAATCTCGGCGAGGAGGGTCGCAGCTCGCAGACCAAGCGGATGCAGCGGCTACAAGACGTTGCAGACGCTGAGAAGGCTAAGGATGATGAGCTAGTCAACGCTTTGCCTGCGCTTCCAGAGGGCGAGCACGACTCTGGTCTTGGTGTGGTTCGGCAGGCGTTGGAAAACGGTTCCCGAGACCAGGAGGACATCATCGGCGCACAACTCATAGGAGAGCAAGATATGGCTGCGCCGGTTGTCCAAGATGGCCAGCAGCAGCATGTCAACGGCCACCACCCTGGTCCAGCTGCGGTGGCAGATATGTCCATTGTCGAGGACGACTCCATCTACCCCGAGCCATCGTCCTATCCAGATCCACGCATGCTTGGTATGGGCTACTATGAGCAAGACGACACCCCCGACAAGATCCTCTTCGATCCATACCAGGCGCCGGCAGCGAATACCATCGACGACGAGCCTGAAATCTCCGAGTTCGTTAAGAAAGCTCTCCGAGCTGCGAAAAGGCGCGCCAGGCAGGAGGAGGATAATGACCCCGACTTCACGGTCGGAAAATCGCACAGAAAGAAGCAGAAAACTGACGAGAGGTCGCCGTTTGATGGCCAGCAAGAAGCGCTCAACAATATGGACCCGGCACTCTTTAGTCAGGAGGCTGCCGTGCCAGAAGCTGAAATGGGCGAGGTTGAGATGATCCAGGAGCCTCAGCAAGACGCTGAGCCAACACTGGCTCATGACAAGACACCTGGGGAAGAGGAAGAGGAGGTAGATGACAGCCTACCATTTACCATTAACCGACCAGCGCTTCGTCACGCGAAACCCAAGCTTGCTTATGTGGACGCCAACAAGGACGAAGACGAGTTCGACGAGGTCTACGTACCCAAGTCCAAGCCTCCTGCAGCCGCCAAACCATCTGTGGAGACGGCAAACATGAACCCACTGGATGCGGCGTCAGCCGCCGTCCAGGCTATCACCCGGGGCGCGTCAAACATAGGCAGTCCGGCCCCCACTCAGCCTAAGAAGCGAGGGCCGGGCAGGCCACGGGGTCGGCCACGCAAGTCGGACACCTCCGTAGCGCCACCGTCTCCGGCCACGGAAAAGAAGACCAGTACACCGCAGCCCATAGGAAGATCTCGGTCCGGCCGGCCCACCAGGTCTTCACTGGCCGTGGAAGTGGAACCATCGCCCTCTGAAGATGACGTCGACGCCCGGCTAGCAGCTCAACTGGATGCCTTTGACGAGGACGGGGAGGCTATCGAACGAAACCCTTCGCCAGCCAAGGACTCAACACCTCTCGCCACAGCCCCCAGGAGACGAGGCAGGCCACCTAAGAATCCTGCAGCTTCTACTCCAACTACAGCTCCAGCCAAGCTGCAGACAACAGTGGCAGTGAACGTCCGCTCAAGCCGCACGCGTCACGACTCTCCACCGGTGGACACGCGCTTCCTCTCCATGAAAGAGCGTATGGCGCTCAAGGGCAAGAAGATCAAGATCACCGCTCGTAAGTCGACGGACACTCTTGCATCCGAGTCGGCGACGCCCGAGGCTGGGAGTGCCAAGAGCACGCCTGCTTCGAGGACTGTGTCGCGGCCGGGGACCGCCACCGCCACCACCTCGGCTGAGGGTAGAGGCATGGACACAGAGGCGGCTGAGTTGGAGACAGGTGACGACGACTTCATCCCTGGCGCGGAGGAGGAACCCGTCTCATCCCCGGCCGGAGACGACGACCGGCAGGAAAGTTCTGCTTCCCCACCGGCAAGGAGAGCCGTCGCCGCCGCTACAGTCCCTGCGAAGGAGAGACCTGCTAGTCCTCCGAGGCCTGCGAAGCCGTCTGGTCCTACCGTGGTACGACTGGGTGATACGGACGAGGAGAGCGGGGACGATTATGACAGTACTGCCGAAGATGAAGATGAAGATGAGGAAGAGGAAGAGGAGGAGCCAGCGTCACTCTCGACTTCGACCTCGGAGTTTGATGATGATGAGATCATCCCCGCTAGGAAGGCGCCTGCTAGGGGTATGGCGGTCAGGGGACGGCGCGGGGGAGGAAGGGGACGAGGCACTGCTGCGAGGGGACGGGGTGGGCGGCGAGGCAGGGCGCGGACGTAAGAGAGACTTATGATTGATGCCTTCTGCGAGGCGCAACGACTCTATGGTGACTACGATCTGTTGTTGGTTTGATAAAGACGGCCGTGGTCTGGAGTACGGCTTCTGAGAAGGGAGTTGCGACGGTAACATGTTTTTCCTCGCTTAGCGGTGCATTCTTCATACATACTATGTACTGCCCTGGTAGTGCGGCCCTGCGATAATGGCTAGATACCTCAACAAATATGTTCAAATTTTATGTTGCGCTTGTTAACAATCTCGTCAACATAACCTTACGAACTACTGAGCAAATCAAGACGATGGTCTCATAGAGGTAGGCAGAGTGAGCTATGGCAGATTGCCATCAAAGCTGCCAGGACATTGTCATTGACGCTATCAGCAAGACCGTCATTGAAAGAGGTAAGCAAGGTAGCTAATCGGATCGAATTAGCTGAACTTGTTCGTCGAGGCTCTGTCCAGACTTTCTGAACGGGCTTGCTGGAAAGTCGTCACTTCCAGGTACATATTATGTAAACTCACGCCTTCCGGCATCATGCAGATTTCATCTATGATCTCTGGACCACCTTACTTCTGATGCTACAAGTACAACTGAACGCCTTTCCTCCGTGATGCTCCAGACTGATGCCAATCTTCAGTCCCCATTCACCAGATCCATCCGCCTCTCCAAATCGTTTCTCTCCTATTAAAACAAACGCGAGGCGATTCCGGGCCATCTCCACCCCTCGGAGACAAGGTGACTTGATGTTTCCCCTTTACCCTATGACCGTTTACTTGGAATTGCCGCCCAACCCGTCACTCATGCTGGTGCCGGCCTTGGCGTTGGTCTCGGCGGCCTCCTTGGTGCGGTCCTGCAGGCGCTTCATGGCCTCCTCGGTCGCCTCCTCGGGCGACATGCGGTCGGCCCAGATGGACTCCTCCGAGTTGGAGGCCAGCTCGGGCTTCCAGTGGCCCTTGCCCTGCTTCTGCTTGGAGAGCGAGTCCTGCTTGTGCTTCTCGAAGGTCTCGGGGTCGGGGTCGGCTGGGAGGGGATTTTAGTATACCGGTTGGAAGGCAAGGCAAGGTGTGAATGAGAGGATATATGAGGATGGAGGATGGGAGAGAGCTTGTGTTTTTGTGATCAATGACCGAAAAGGGGAAGAGAGGTGATGGACATACTGCTTGCTGTCTCCTTGAGGCCTAGGCCACGGGTTTGGGTGATTGTTCGTCGGAAGAGGTGCTGGGAGGTGGCGCTGGGTGTGAGACGCAGGGCGCGGCCGGAGCTGGTGAAGATGCGGGCCGACATGGTGATTGTGGTGTGAAAGTGAGGTTTGTGAGAGGCAATTGATGGAATTGAGTGAGATGAAGGTCGATTGATGAGTTGACAGATAGATTCTAGATGTTCTTCTCCTCTCTTTTTGTCTTTTCAAGTTGTACAGAATACTCTTTGAGCAAATGTTTGCGTCGAGGGTAGCTGTTTTGTTTAATCGATCGCCGGTGACGTCATGATGAACCAGATGCGGGACTCGGAGCTCGTGCGTTCTCACTTTCACCAAGGCAGATCTACACGTATTGCGAATTGAGCTCTTTAGGAATGCGACTACACAGTTTTTAGGTAAGCTCTCTTTCCTGCCAGAGTTATTTAAGCTATTAACCTCGGATAACCCTTCGCGTTGCAACTTCAAACGTGTGGGAAGTCCCCGGGCCTTGGGAAGCGCATCATAGCTGTGACGCTGTGAGGTGGAGCTGATATGACGACGGTCTCAACCCGACAGGTGCAGCGCGAGCCTCCAAAATGGCATAAGCATTTCCTGTCAGCTGGCTCTTGCAAGACCTGGCACACGATTGAACGTGCTTGCAAACGTGACCTCAGCTGCTCGGATGATGCCGTTTGAGCTGGAGGGAATCATGTCGCTCTGGAAGTGCGACTTCTTCCGACCGCTCTACCACACAGTACACTGTTATTATGCTATGTGTTACGAAACCCACCACGATGGCAGCTTGTCGGTCTGGAGTGTTTAGCTTGATTGGCATATATGCCAGACAGCATATCACATACAGCTAGATGCTGGACTGCTCCTGGACAACGTCTTTCCAATCGATTGACATTGCTCTTGGTGGCAAAGCCATTCTTCACATTCCGCAATGCTCTCCTTAAGGCTTGCGAAGGCAAGGCATGAGTGTCTCTGAAACGAACATCGATATCGAGATAGAGTGCTTCTCACACAGCCGATTCTCTTCATGGAAGAAGCGAGCATTTCTTACGCGTAGTTCATCTTTTGCCAGGACGCCGGCAAATTGTCGATAAGAGGATGAAGGTGGTGTTGAGACCCCGCTTCGTGATACAGGAGAGACGAATCCGTGCCGCAGCAGGCGGAAGTATCCTTTCGAGATGGGCTGGACTCGCTTGGTGATTGACATTGGGTGTGGTGGGTGCTCTCGAATCTGGGCATCTCACCCACCCCAGATAAAGGGCGGTGTGGCAGTGTCACCCCAAAATGGGCCCAATTGGGCCGGTTCTTTTGTGTGGTTGGGGAGTGAGTGGTATGGCGAATTGGCGATGGACTTCGGTGACGCTTAAGATTGGTACACTTTTGTATGTACATACTTTGTGGGTGTCCCCAACCAAGGCCCATTATGACCTCTTTCGAATTGAGTCTGTCAGGGAGACTTGTCGAACTCCACAGGACAAACGGTCGATGTCCGTCCAAAGCTGTAAGAAAGAACAATGTACAGAATTTCGAGAGTTGGCGTCGACCCAGGTGCTACGGTAAGGCTGTGTAGATACCCTTGTAGTTTCAGAAGGTGATGCAGCCGTCAAGCATGAACCACGGCGGCCAAGCCAAGGGGGGGTAGGAGCTCGAACTCGAGAATGTTGGAACGGTTGGACCAAAATAGCATCGCCGACCCCTCTTTTCAATCTTGATCAAGACAACTCGTGCCAACGATCTCAAGAACCTAAAAGACTGCTAGGCACATGTGTATATACAGGTTGGCTGATCCTGAGCACATCAGACTAAAGTCGAGGCAAGTGATGTTGTTTGACGGACGAATGTTCTCGGGTTGGTGAAGCATCTCATTTGCCCCTTTCGTCACCCGTTCGGTCTGTTCTCTCTCACCCCGCCGATCTGACCACAGTGGCTGGAGGGCTGCAAGTGCCAACTTACTGTATTTGATGTACCCTTAACGATCTTGGAATAAGATTTCCAAGGACCCTGATTGCGGACCATGCTGTGAAAGGTTGCGGTAGCTACACGTGTAATCTTCGAGCTTCCCTTCACGGTTGTCAGGCGCCTTCAGCCGGACCTTTTATGTAGAGATATGTGCCTGTGGCATGAGCTGCTGTATCGGCTGAATTCCTCTGTTGATCAAAGACGGCAGACGGACATGGAATCCAGGGACATATCGTCTGTATAGTCCGACCGTTAATAAATACCTAAGGTAGGTACTGTAACTTCTCGACGAGATGCACGTAGGCGCGCATAGCGGCTGGGACAGCCGCCGAATGACCAGCGGGAGCCAGTCGTAAGGAGGGCGAAATGGCGTCTGTATGCATCTTCATGGACCTAGGATTGGTGGCAACATGATCATTCGCCCAGGATCAATTGACGGCCCTGATGTGTTGCCCAATCTCCTCCGCTTATATATTTGGTACATCCAATTCTTCCTTCATAGCCCATGATTGCCCATCCTTCCTGGTACTCTATGCTCTTCTTATCGCTAGGTACCTGGTGCTCCTGGACCATCAAGCAGTCCACGAGGAGTTGTCTATTAAGCCCTGAGCCAAATCGTCATGTTTGGTTGACCTTGCAGGTCGCGTTGGACATTGGAAACGAAGCCGGGCAGGTCATACTGCAGAGACCGGCTTGTCAGTTGTCTCTCTTAAGCTTGGTGTATTGTAGTAGTGTACAGGACATGGCAGCGAGATCCTCCCTCGTCTGCATCCACCACAGTGCGTAGAGCACACGCTCCGTCTCCCCAAGGCTATGGCGGAACGAGGTGTATGTCTAGTGTTCTGCTCCGTAGTAGAAGTGCTACTGGCCACTAACTCGCACCTGTTAATGCAGGTTTCGCAATGGAGCGTGCAGTACTGCAGTCCGCAGTAAGAACGGAAACATGGTTTGCATGGCCGATGTTCCGCATTCGAGTTTCAAGGTGCCTCTTTACCCCTCGTCCCTTGCCCAAGAGTGACATTCCTGGCCCAATACTATTAGCCCTCGTTCTTGGTCTGAGGAATGACTTTAGATAATTGACGGGCTGCAGGTCGCAGCAGTCTCACTCAGTAAGGGTTCCCCAGTCGCAGTGGTCGTTCAGTGCAAGATTGCCAATCAATGGTTAGCCGCCGTCAGTCACGGGACACTAGACCGCGGAGCCAGACAGTTGGTCGTACCTCGAGACCACGGCCCATCCGCTGTCAACAACTTCGCCTAGATATTCGGCGTTTGTTGCATCATTCCGATGACTTATCAGGTCCAGGCTTGACTTATCAGGTCCAGGCTTTCAGGGGCTTTCTACCACGGCCGCGCCGGCTGCTGTCCTCGGGGTTTCTTCGAGCTTTCGTTACATCTCGGGCCAGGCCGGCGGGCCCAAGATCATAATTGTTGAGCACAACTGTACTATGCATAATATGATAAGACAGTGTGAACTACTTGGGAAGAATGAGTTCGCACTGGTGGACACCCGACTCCAGCAGTCCAGACATATTTGCCCCCCCCCCCTCGTCTTTTCAGGCGGACACTGTTGCGTTCAGCCTTCGATCCTGACCTCCCGCTTTCCACAGTTCAGCAAAGTCACCCCACCGCATCCGGCACAGTCGTGTGGGTGACTTGCAAAGTCAGCGCCATGACCCAAATTACGCAGGCGAGCCTTTCCCTGATCAGTCTAGTGTGGAACAGCTGATCCAATGAATTTGAGGTGGCGATCTGTTGGCTGTGGATCACAGTTGTGTGGTACAGTGCATTGACTGTGAGCTCTTTACGAACTTCAAGCACGGTGGCCGGTGATTGGCCGTGGTGGAGGAACCGCTCCTTCTCCAGTCTCCACAGCCGGGACAGTGCGATGGGAGCTAACTGTGCAAGTCCATGTGGCCTGTGCTTGCCTTGTGTGGCTCCCTCCAGTTGCATGCATCCGAGGGCAGGAAGGCAGGAAGAAGCACGCAGGGGAAATGGGGGACCCTGGTTCGTCAGCGTCTGGTGTGCATCCCCATCCTCTCTCCACTCTTGCTGTCCAACAAAAGGCAATCGTCTGCTCCGACCCGGCGACCGCAATTGTCCCTCCTTTCTCTCTTCACTTGTACCTAATTCAACTCATTTCCCATCATCCCGCAATCCTCTCGACTTCCAACCTTGACTAAAATACCTTCAACCCAACATTAACCCAATTCAACACTCATCTTCGACTATCAGCGCCCTCTAGTGCTTGCCACTCGAACTGATTGATTACCAACGTCTTGCCGAGTCCATTTGTTGTTGTTTCACATCCGATTAATATACCGCGCAACGGGTTCCCACACCACGAAACGTACCTTTCAGCAAAATTCCGCCAATACAACAAACTGGATCTTCAACTTTGAGGGCCGCCGTCAATAATGTCCTCATACTATCACTTCAACGCCCACCAGCAACACCCTACGCCGGCCGCCGCAGCCGCCGTCCAGCATGCGCACCACGGCGGACGGAACCGGAGAGCGCCGAGGCTGTCGGTCTCGCAGAATACCCAGAAGCAGTTTCGCGGTGTCCGGAGTATGAAGGAGCTGTCGGAAACGACTCACAACCTTTCCGATTATCGCATGAAGTTCGAAGCGACCCGGTCTTTTGAGCTCGAGGACGATTTGGATTTCATCCCAAACTTGTTGACAGACAGCGACGTAAGCTTTCCCAGAAGCACTTCTGCACCCCGCAGTATCCAAACTCTCCTTGAGCTTGGGAGTTGGGACTAACAATAAGGGCTGCAGAGATTCTCCATTGCCTCGTCTGAGCGGTCCTCGCTGGCGAGCTTGTCTCCCGAGTCTTCCCCCACCCAACAGCCGACCACTGTCGCGCCTCCCTTCTCGCTCAACTCCACCTCTCCCGCATTCGTCCCTCCTTCGTTTCAGAGTCACAACTCTGGACTGAAGTTGCACCAGCCTGCGGCGACTCGCAGCCGTGGTAACGCCATTCCAATCATCAATCCCTCGACCGGCATCACAATGGCGAGTCCTCCTCAGTCCGTGTCGCCCGCAAGGATGCAGCAACACGCCATCGGTCGCCGATGGCTGTAAGTCTGCCGTCGTCTTCTCCGTTCTGTGATGGCAGACGGGCAGGCGGTCAAGCTTACTGCCGTCGTCACCGATGCAAACGGGAATGCAGACACATTGCACATTCCTTATTCGAATAAGCTGTTCATCTTGGCGGGCACCGGTACTAAGTAGGAGGCATCGATTTTTCATTTCCACGGGACAGCGCTCCATCAACCTCCACAAAGGTCGGCCAGTACGCCACAACTTTCCGACCCACCGGAAACCACAGGCAACTGTACTATCATCCCCTTCTCGACATAAAGCTCCTGTTTCAAGCGATATTCAACGTTTCCGACAGCGCAGCGTGCGAAATATAATCGATACCTGCCTCACTTCTTTTTACGTTTCATCGAAAAATATACCAAAATACGGCCGGTGTTCAGACCTCGAAAGATGAGGGCTTGTTTTGACGACACGAATGGGCGTTCGAATGGTGGTTTGCATCCTACAAATAATCGTCTTTTTTTGCATCGGTGTTTTACGGCGGAGTTTTTTTGCGGCATTTCTGTCTCGATACCATACCAACAGGGTTGCGGTCTGTTTCGTTCCACTGCCATCCAGAAGCGGAGGCTTCGACATGATAAAGGAGTCATCATGGGTTCACGAGTTTTTCTATCAAAGAAAAAGAAGCGACATATAGAGGGGTTTCCTTTGGGGATTCAGCTTTATACTTGAGGTGTTTGAGCGATGGGTGTTCCTAATCTCTGGGTACATAGGCGACTTTCCGGGGTTGGGCGGGCAAGGCATTTCTGGTCGCGAAGCCTTGATTTTGAAACGAAAGGAACGGCAACGGCTGGGTGGAGTTTGGTTTTGGTGCCTATTCGATCTGTTTCTTTTTTTCCTACTCTTCCTTTGTATCATGGTGGCAGGGCTTGCCTTTTGCCGCTGGTTCAACATGGGATTCTTATTACAAGCAATGGGTTTGCATCTCGGTCTGGCTGGTGTGTGGTGGATACAAGATTCCCGGGGCTGTTTGATCACATTTCCGCGTCGTCAATTTCATCGGGACTGGCTGGTTTGGCGAAGCATTTGGGGGCTCGGAGCTGGCGCGTTGCGTGTGAATGTTGTGGGATGGTGTTGTGTGTTTTCAAGCCCTGCCTTGTCGTGCCAACCGACAGAATTGACGTGAATGCGAAGATACGATATGGTTCTTGCTCAAATTCTAGAGGCGATGACCTCGCCTGTTCTTCTCTCAAATGTTCCCGCCTCTGCTTGAAATCGTGCATGTGCTCTCCGTCTGTTGCCTGATGACTGGAGTTGCGATGACCATGCCCGGTCAGTCACCCATCCTCCCCTGAAATTTCTTGCGTCTCCCATCCAACATCTTGGACTACTGTTTCCCGCAGGACACCGTCTTTCTCAGTACCTAGCATATCATATGGTTACCAATGTCTGATATGATGCATTACATTTGTACTCCTCGCTGGTACTGCGTTGTTGTGTCAGTAACATTCTCCTTGTCGGTGAGACTGGGCATCTCAACTCTGGTCCTTTAAGGCAAGACATGTCCATCCGTTGGGCGAATGTTTGCCGGCGGCTCACATAGGTAGATATGCTTGTTTGCCCCCCAAACATCATCAAGCTAAGTTGACCCTATTCAAGTCGCGGACAAATTCTACTGCATACCTCTAACTCTCTTGCTATATATATATATATATATATATATATATATCAGTGTCCATGGAACCGAACCTATGCCCTCTTTGAGCAGAGCAGTACAACATTTATATCATGACTTTATATATGTTAGCTTTACCGATACGGGAGCTTCGGAACTCTATGCCACAGATACTCACTTTTCTTTCTGCCATTATAAGCCCTGCACCTCTCACATCGTCCTGGAAATTCCTTCGTCTTTCAACCCGCTCAGCATAGGCGCAATGTTGTGGTCCATTACTCTGACATATTGGCGTCCCTCGCTTTACATGTCCTCCAACATTTCTTACAGCTTTTCTCTTCCTTTACCCCCAGATCGATCCTTGGATTGTCCGTAATGGTTGACAGGGTCCGTCGGTCGATAGCTGAGGGCAGCGACTCAGAAGAAAACCAAAACACGGCTCCCGACTCGGCCGAGTCCGACAAGATCTGGCTCGCCTCAATATCCATCGCCAACCGTCGGGCCATGATGATATCCTTCGACCTAAGGCTTATCCGCTTCTAGGCCACACAGGAGCCCCTCGCGACCCCCCAGAACCGGAATTTCATGAAGAAATACATGGATCAGAACGGTGTCGGCCTCACAGATGGCCATTCGAGCATCTTAGCAACTGGCGCCAAGGTGGCCAAGCGGTCCAAGAAGGGCAAGGCCCCGGTCACCCCTACAGTGGCCGGCGTAAGCCAAGTCGAGAGCCTGGTGAGACATGACACCACCGGCGGCCTTGCGTGGTATTTCTTTTGCACCTGCCTCGAGGAGACTATGGTTCCCCTATGCGACCGCCTCGAGCTTTTGAGCTTCTGCAACGCCCTGGCACCCGCCGCGAGAGAAGCCCTGGACGACGTCGCCCGTCACGTCGAACAAAAGGAACGAACACTAATCATGTGCGAGATTCCGGTCATCCAGAAGTAAGTCCCCCACATCCTCTCGCTCCTCACACTCTGCGCCGGCCAAGAAGGCGAGCCGGGCAATTACTGGACGCGTGGATGTGAAGTGTTCGTGGGCAAGTGCGAGTATGCCTCCCTCAAGTAGCATATCTGTTGACCTCCGCTGCTAGATCGTACCTGCCTCGCGTTCTTATATGCGTCTTTCTTGTTGGAGCTCTTGGTCTGAGGGTTTTGTCGAAGAACAATCCACTCTCTACAGCTTCGTTCTCAGCACTAAGCATCCTATAAATACTTCTATTCAACCAGTCCTTTATCTCTTCCACTTCCACGTCTTCCACTTCTTCAACTCTTCCTTTATCCCAGGTTTGCTTCCAGCTTCAAGTCCTTCTTTACCTACGTCACGGAGCAAGAATCGATTACCACTGCGCAGGTATGTACAACCTATCCTCTATATCCCTGCCGACAGCCTCGCTTGTTGCGAATCTGCACCAGGCTAACGTTTTCCCCTTTCGAAAGGTCCTCTATCGGCTCGGCCAGTCTTGAAGCCTGACCGTCACAATTCATGACCAATACCACCAAGGGCAAAGCGCCGAAAACCAGTACCGGAACCGTACCAGAAAGGCACAGAAACTAATCTAGACGCCGTAACGACGGACATAAATCATCAACAACCTCCCGTTGCTGGGCCCAACGCGCAGTTCGGACAGATCTGCAGGGTCCCGCAGTCCCTGCGACCTATGCGACTTCCGCCCGAGATCATGAATATGATCTTCACTGATTTTCTGTCTAAGCCCGCTATTCACAGCCGCGCGTCTCTCCGAGACAGACAAAGCGAGCTTGATCGAATCCGGAAAGGCCATCTTGCAATTCTGGCGTGGTGAAGTCCAAGGCCCAGCAGACCTTCGTCGCGCCGAGTCGATACCAAGGGTATCGCCACGGACGTACAGCCGGCTCCCAAGCCCGGCCTGGTACCAACCAGCCATTAGCACTCCATGTTGAACATTTATAGACGCCAGGCTCGCACTGGTCTGGGTACCGTGCGACGTGACGAGCCACGCCGAGGAAGTGGCGAAGGAGAGTGAAATCGGCCAGGGCGAGTCCTGCCTGACACCGGCTAGAGATATGAACGACGTAGCACGCCGCTTCAGCAGCAAACAAGCGCGAGTGACCTGCGACGCACCCAATGATGAGCGACATCATACTGACCATTGGAAATTCCTGAAATGGTCGAACCAACGTATAGCTGTGCCGGAGGCATTGTCAGGTCTTGCCGGCCCAGTATTTTATGCCGAGCTTCCCCTGCATCCAAAGTGGCCCGAGGGTCTTCAAACTGTCCCCGGGTTCAATACCCAGATCTTCAGCTCATTGACCTGCAAGCAACAGTGGCAAAGTTGGACTTGAAGAAGCAGTTCAAGGTCAGAATTGACCAGAAGCTCAGCGATCAGACGTCGCCCCAGCCGTGTTCTGGCTCCCCTAGCGATGCAGATTCACCAGCGAAAGAACATTACTCGCTCATCTATCCTGCGTTTCGTTACTAAGGACGGCGACATCACTGCAGGTTAGTCAGTCAGTCGCCTAGATGGAATCAACAAGTTCGATTCCGAGCCCGCGATTGAGATGCTCTCACGTTGGCACCTGAACTTGGACCCGGACCAGCCTCTACAGGACTTCTTCCAGTTCTTTCCGTTCGCCGCCAAAGTCTTGGAGGCATTCGATACTGGCAACGAGACTTATTGTGACGACGTCATCGCATTTGTCAAATGTCTGAAGTCACTCGACGCCGATCAATGACAACATCGAAGCAGCATCAACAGGGCGCACTCAACGTAGACTCAGGGCCCTAGCGAAACTGACATTTAAGACGGCAGAAGGGCGACTATCCCTCCGGAGAAGTGCACGCCCCGTCCTCGAGTTCGAGGGGCGTAGCTTCCCCGTGGGGATCTTTTACGCCTATGAAAACGACCTTGGTCCCGACCTTGTCATTATGGCGATATCTATAGTGGCAGACATCCATGAGAACGAGGGGGATGGGCGACATCCTCGTCTTCCTTCCTTGAGAGGCGGAAATCATACGAGCCGGCGGCATCGTAGCGCGACAAATCCAGGACATAGGCATCTTCGCTCTTTACGCCGGTCTGGGACAAGCTCTGCAACAAGCCGCAGCACCGAAATTAGGCGGGATCCTAGGCGTCTATCAATCCGACCTAAGCTATTTACCTTATCCAGTCCCTTCCAGCCCGGAACTGGTAAGCCGTTTCTTGGTGCAAGTGACTGCAATTCTACGACTTGACAGACTCTAGGTAGGTACCTTACGCTTCTTCCTCTTCACTTACACTTAGCGTACTTACCTTCCTTCCACGGTATACGGACAGTTTCTTAAAATGCCGGGGATCTTCGTTTCAGTGTTCCTTCTAATCCGCAACTCTATCCTTCGTCCTTTCTTTTTTTGGTAGTCAACGGCTGTTCCGGTCTGTGATTTCTTCAAACCCTCACTTGGCCTATATAAAATTCACCTTGCAATCTCTTTTCGACGTCAGTCTCGTCGCGCCCACCAAGCCGGCGACTACCACGGGGCGGATCTCGAAGAATTCTTAGCGTTTGCGGCGTTCTGACATTAACCTCTTGCTCGATAGGCAAGTGGCAATCCCATTCTTCCCTCATCAAATACTTCACTGCGAAATCTTCACTACGCTCTTAGCGTTTGCGGTATTCTAATACCCTTGCTTGACAGGCAAGTAGCAATCTTCCCCTATTTCATTGCGCTCCCTTCAAAGGAGAAGGAGAAGCCGAAAGCGAGAAGGCAGGTCGCCGCGAAGATTCTGGCCCTGTTGAAGGACAGATCTCCGGTACGCACCATCAAACAAAGGCCCAAGGCCGAAGACTTCCCGTGGGGGAACAACAAAAACGACAGCGGCAAAAAAGATCTGGCTACATCTTCTCTCAAGCAGCTCATCGCGAGCACCGCAGATCGGTTCGAGCCCGTCTCACTAATTCCGGCCGCGATCCGGCAGTCGTGATAGCTTCATCAACAACACATAGTATCAACAACGCACAGTGTTCGTATCGTCGACTATCATCGAGCCTAGTCCTGGTCAACAATTTGCATTTCCAGGCTGTTGTTTCCAAAGCGGTCTAATTTCATCTCTGTTGGTGCCCTAGAAAAGAAGGTCGACTACGACAAACCTCTCGACATCGGCGAAGCCGAACCAAAACGTACCAAGACTCCCCCAAGACTCCCAAGACTCCCTCCACGTTCACACCTGTCACTACGGCCACCCAGACGCCCTGATCAACACACCCTCCCTCTCTCCCGCCCCCCTTAGGATCTGCGCCCCTCTGGGACAATATTCAGTCCGTTGAGGAGGGAGTTCAGACCGTTCAGATGGACCTTCTGGGCGAACTCAATGAAGCCCGGTGCCGATACGCCGACCCTCCGGTCGCCCCCGTGGTTGACCCTTTAGCTGGTCCGCAGCTCCCTTCTCCAGTCTCGCACCTGGCCGGCGCAAGCATGATGAGAACCTCGAGAAGTTCCACCAAAGCTTTCCCAACGGATACGACCGGGCGGATGTGCCTATGACGGGACTCCTCTACGGCATCTATGGCCTCTGTCGCAGCATGGAACTGTAGTGTGACGGTCCATATCCCACCTGGGAGGAACTCCATGCCTTCGCCCAGAGTGAAGAAATGCAGGACAGGGAAGACCACCATCACATGTTTGACGTCCCCATGGACAACCCTGAGGATGAGACCATTGGCCTTTCCCGTGTCCAGAGGAGCAGAATAAACAAGCGAAAAGGTGCCAATGCACGTGCAGAGGCGGAGACAGATAACCTACCGATGGACGGGGCTCCCTGATATCTGATCCTGAGCAAGCTCTACAATGGAGGCAATTTCGGGCCCTCTGTGGAAACCAGGTTGCTTACGGCAACTGCGGCTCTCGACACTCGGACCAGCCCGCTATATACACGACCCCAATATGATAAACATAAATGGCGCCAAACGGAACAAGGGCAAAGAAACAATCATGCAGGATTATTTACTCCCTCCAATACCCGACTCAGGTAGCAATATCATCCAAAAAGGTACGACTAGCACCTATTAGTGTTGCCCCGTCATATGTCTTGTCTTACCCCTACCAGGGTTCGTCCGCTAACATGTCCGTACCCCAGACCCCGGTAATGAACCTCTCAGCCTTGCCGGAGCAGTCCCAACCATCCTGAACTCGAAGGATGTTTAAGTACTACAGACCGGTCTCGCCAACCTGAGTCTCAAAGAGGACAAGCTGGCGATGGGAGAAGGTTGGCCCAACAAGTAGGCCGATCCTGACTCACTCGATGATGAAGCTGGGGACTACAAAATGGTTCTTACGGACTTCAATAATGACTTCCACAATCGTGAGACCTTTTATGATGGCTTGGCGGTCCCTTGTCGACGTGCTGCGGAGGGCAACATCTTTGCCTCTCCGAAACAATTGGCGAACATCAATACGGCCAAGATGAACAAGACAGTTTCACTTTACGACAAGATACGAGCAAGACGGGAACGGGAGCGGCTACATGTTGCTCTACAGGACAATGGACCAGGCTCTCGTACGAATGGTCTCTTCGATGAGGCTGGCGCTCTGTCTAATATCTCGACACTTCCCAGCTAGACTCAGCTGGACGACCTGCTTCGACAATATCTAGATTCTGTTATCAAAAGAAACAAAACCGCGCGGCCGGCACAGAAAAAGGGTTATGCAACGATCTGCTGAAGATCCAAATTGTCGCCGCCATGGCGGTGCTGCATGCGCCTTGGGACGAAGAACAGTGGGCCACTTGGTACGTCTGTCAAGCGCGACGTTACAGACGTTTCCTAGAAATCGAGTACGGAAGTTATCGAGGGTTTGCATATTCAGACGCTCGAGAGGATGCTAAAGAGAATGTTCTAGAGGAGTGCTCGCGGTGTGGTATAGCGTTGACCATAGCAGCTTTGAGCACGCACAATGGGCAACTTTTTCGTTCAGAGAAGTTGATGCTGAAGAGTCCCATCCCTCCCTGTAACTCAGCGCCGACTATGTGATGACCGTCCAGCTTTGTACACTCAGTACCTCTGGAAACTCCCAACTGACCATGTGACATATCTCCGCACACACACACACACACACACACACACACAGTCACCAGTATCTTCAACACGCCCAGCTCATCTTGAACGTAACACGGACAGACCATCAGTAATGCGGGAATCGTGGATACGGAATAACGGTAGCTATTAACTCTAATGGTATCAGCTCAATCTGTATGGTAACCACGCCAGTGAAACCCTCGGTCTCGGACCACCATCGTCTGTCTCCAGCCCAACAAACGCTGCGCTCGTCAGTCATTCATTACCCGACAGCCCATCATCATCTCTTGCAAAAACCAGCAAGCAGCAAGAACCCCCCAATGCCCCGGCGCCAAAGATTAAAACCAGGTATCAATCTCAACAGCACCATCATCCTTCCTAAGATCAAGGAAACCACCCAACCAAACAAACAACCAACCAACCCCTATCGCCTTTCTTCTCTCCATAGCCCAAGTGTTGGGTCGCAAATCAAGTCTGTGTCTCATCTCAACGAATGACATCCCCCTCCTTCTCGATCCCCTGCAGATCCTCCAGTATCTCGCTCCCGGCCAGCATGCCGATGCCGCCGGCGGCGCTCTTGGTGTCCTGCGCCCAGACCTCGTGGAACTTGACGCTGTTGTCGCTGGCGGCGACGACGATGCACCCCTCGGCGCTGCGCCTGTTCCTGGCGCGGCGGTCCATGTCGCGGGCCCCACTAGGGTACGGAATCGCGTACAGGGCCCTGTGCCCGCCCTCCCAGGGTATGGCGCCGACCTGGGCGCAGTCGGGCCACGAGAAGATGGCGACGCGGTACGGGTGCTCGGGCTCGGCGTAGCCGAACGTGGCGACGATCTCGCGGCGCGTGTTGGACCAGATCAGCGAGGTCACCTGCGCCGAGACCGAGATGGTGGCCAGCGCGGCGCCCGAGCACGTGTGGAAGAAGTGGATGCACTTGTCGTTGGAGCCGCCGCCCGTGGCCACCAGGCCGTCCTGCCAGGGGCAGAAGGCGATGGCCTTGACGGCCGCGGCGTGCGGCCAGCGCTGCTTCTCGTCGCCAGGCTTGAGCTCGATGGCCTGAGGGATGTGCTGCTGCGGGGAGAGGTTCTCGGTCGCCGTTGCCGCCGTGGTGGTTTGCTGTTGCGACAGGTGCTGCGTCTGCTGGCGGCGGTTTTGGGCGCGCACGGCGCGGTCCCAGCGCGTGGTAACTTTGGTGGTCTCGAAGAGGGAGCAGAGGTTGTCGTTGCCGCCCGTGGCAAAGAGGTCGCCGCTCGGGGACCACGACAGACCGCAGATCTGCTGCGAGTGGACCTTGATGATAGCCATGAGCACCATCTCGCCGGGCCAGTTGTTGCGGTCGAGCTCCCAGCGCTCGGGCCACTCGACGCTGTAGTAGTATACCGTGCCGACCTCGTCACTAACGAGGAGATCCTCCATCTTGGCGAGCGTCCTACGGTGCGAGTTGTGGGGGTTCCCCGACCTGCGCATCGTGTACGCCGGCCGCCAGCGCACGCAACTAATGGGCGCTGGGTGGCGCACTTCGAAGCGGGGCAGGATCGGGGATTGGGGGATCTGGTGGTCGACCGGGGCGCGGCTGTCGTAGAGGGACATGAGGGAGAGGACGCAGTTGGACCGTCCGTAGGCGAGGATGGCCTTGCAGCCCTGGGTCGAGGAGAAGGCGACCGAGGTCAGCCAGGCGCCGTCGCGCGTGCCGCTGTTGAGGAGCCGGACGCCGTTCCTCTCGGACCACGCGTAGAGGAGATTGCCCAGGCCGACTACGAGAGTGTGGCAGTTGGGAGAGTATGCGAGCAAGGAGCAGTAGAAGTCGTCCTTGAGGTTTGGGGCGTCGAGGACCCTTGAGACATGTTAGAAAACATAGTACTGTAGACAAAGTCTGTCCCTGCACTTACTTGAAAGGAGCCACAGGCAATGATCGGTTCTCTGGTGGCTTGGGTGTTGCTTGGCTGTGTCAGTACTGCTGTCTAAGCGCTGACACCCGTCAATACTCACCTGGAATCGGTCCTTCGTTGACCCACTGCGCGCCGTCCCAGAACGTCTTGTGTGGTGTGAAGGTGAATGCCCGGCCGCGCTTCTGGGCCTTGTTGGTCGACCTTGTCTTGTTGTCGAATTCGAGTACGCGTTGGGTCTGATCCAGTTCCAGCGCAGTAGCGAGTCGGGCTTCGTGCTTCTCCAGCTCCTCGTCCCGCTTCGGCTTGGCGGTCGAGAAGGTGGTCCTGAACAAGCGCGCAGACGTGCCCGTCTGGATGAGGTGTCCGCGCCCGCTATTAACAGCATTTCCGCTGGGCGCGACACCACCCACCGTCCAGATCGAGCCGTAACTGGCCTGTCGTTCGGCGGGAACATTCACGGTGGAGCTGTTCAACCCCAATGGCTGCAGCGGAGCGAGGACTGTTCCAACTGTGATAGTGTCAGGACATCCACAACTGAAGAGGGTTAGAAACAGACAAACCTCTACTACGAACAGCTCCAGTGTCCGATCTCGAAATCAGCCGATAATTCGAGGCCATGGGCGACACCAAGCGGCGGCGGTAGACGAAAGCATCCGAAGCGGCCGAGTTGTTGCGGATCAGCTTCTCTGACGTGCTCAGTTGGCTGACGCCCTTGGTGATGCGGAAGATGTCGCCGACGGGCGTCGTGGTATCTCGCAGAGGCACAAACCTGTCTGGGGCTTGCAGAGAACCGCTCTTCGGCCGTCTGGGCGGCGTCCCAGACTGACGATCCGAAGTCCTTAAGTTGCTTTCGGAGAAGAAGCATGCTGGTATCGTGGGCCGCGAACGTGCTGTGTGTCGGGGCAGTGCTGCTGAAGCTGATCGAGGTCGTCTGGGGAGGCTTTCCTTCACGCGCGGGGTGTTGAAGGTGGCTTCCGTGTCGGTGTCGTCTGATGAGGAGGAGTTGTCTGGGGACCGGTTACCGTCCAGGAGTTCGAGAATGCTGCAGCTTCGGTCCGGGGTGTCCCACAGAGGATCCTCCACGTCCCAGAGGCCTGGACTGACGAATGTTGAGCCATAGCCGGAGTCTGCCGGTGTCAGATCCGATGTTGTCAGACCGATACAAGTCGGCGAGCTGAAAGTGTGACGCTTGAGATGGGAACGATCGGGCGTGGGTGAGTAGAAAGCCATGGTGTCTGTTGCCGGGCTGGGCAGAAACTGATATGTGAGACTCTTGAAGCGCTGGAGTCGTAGACGGAACGCGAGACCGAGAATAACCTTGACGGACTAGTGAAAGTGGTGAGAGATGCCGGTAAAAAAAACGGCGATGATTCGGTCCGAGGAAGATGGACCTCTCGCCGGCTCACGAGGCTCGCAAGAGGACAAACGAAAGAATTCTCGGAGCGCAATCACCAGCAGCCAGAGCCGGAATACTTTCGATAAGAGTCGAAAAGCCGGCTCAGGCGTGAAACGGATGCAATATGGATATCATTACCCAAATGCGGATCTGGTGATGTATCGATATTCAGAAGATACCTTTGTGGAAGAGTATCGAGTAGGGGAACAGGAGAGGAGACGAGGCGGAGGTGAGATGAAGCTGGAAGTCAATCGCTTGATTGCGCGAGAAGACGAAACAATAGAGAAGGAATGAATCCCCATCGTCCAGTCATGGCGATGCACTGCTCCTTCCCTTCTTATTGTCCATCGGAAGTCAAAAGCGGACTGCCACTGAACAGGCCGGAATAGGGCGGAATCTCTGAGGAAAGGCGCATCCTGAGGTTGGTTGCTATAGTGCGAGTTGGTTGAAAATTGCACAATAGAAGGAAGGCGCAACCAAATGGACAAATGGTCAATAGAGGTTGAAAGCTACAATACTTGAGAGGGAAGGAGCTTCCCCTGTGCACGGACCCACATGCTCCGAGAGTCCGGCCGGGAATGCCAAGACATGAAGTCAAGTCACGGTCGGTACACCGGCCGAGATGTCCGGAGCGGGAGATCCACTTCTGCCCCACCAACGTCATGCTGTCGCATGGCTGCCAGCTGCTTGCTGCAGCTACGTACCGTACCTATTCGTAAGCTTCCCTTAGTTTACCAACATTGCAACACAGCAACATAGGCGTCCAACTGTCTCTCGCTGGTCTGCGTGCGCAACAGTCCTAGTGCTGCTCCTCTGGTGATCCCAACATGTCGACCGTAAGAAGGCGTCCATGCGTCTTGCCGTGACCAAACACGCGCTAACTCGGGCAATCCTGTCAGCACGACATACCCAGAACCTCGGGAGTCCGCACCGAAGAACAGACGCTCCACGAGCTCGACAAGATCAAGAAGTATCGCGACCTGGAAGACCAGTTTTATTCTCAGGTAGCTTAAATTGAACCCGCCTGTTAGCTCTCCCCTTGCAGCCTCTCACTAAGCCTCTTTGTGCCCGCCAGACCGCAAACAATAACTACGAGTACGCCCCCGACCTCTTCCAGCTCACCACCAAGCTCCTGAAGCTCAACCCGGAATACTTCACGGTATGGAACGTGCGCAGGCGCTTATTAATTTCGGGACTGTTGTCCAGATCCTCGCATGGATCCTCTCGCTCGACGGCGTCGTCCAGTTCTTCCAATTCCGGCACTACTATACGCTCCTGCGCCGCGCCGTCTCCATCCCACTCGACCGAGACCCGTTCATCCCACGAGTCCCAGACAGCTGGGAGGCCTGGACAGAATGGTACAACAGCTGAGACAAGCGAGGGAGACGAAGATGCGGGCGCGGCGAAGCAGGCTGCTGCTGCTGCTGCTGCTGCGGCGGCGGCTGCGGCTGCCGAGAACGACATGAACGTCGTCCAGTCGGAGCTGGTCTTCATATTCCCGCTGCTCAAGGACTACCCCAAGTGCTACTGGATCTGGAACTACCGCCGCTGGATACTCGAGCTGGCGATCGAGCGCCTGCCGGCGGCCACGGCGCGGCGCATCTGGGAGGAAGAGCTGGGCTTGGACTCGATGATGCTGACGCGCGACCGGCGCAACTACCACGCGTGGGCCTACAGGCGGTATCTGGTGGCCAAGCTGGAGAGCGCGGAGCTGGGCGGCAAGAGCATGGTCGAGGAGGAGTACGACTACACGACGAGGATGACGCGCGTGGACTTGTCCAACTTCTCGGCCTGGCACAACCGGAGCAAGCTCATACCGCGGCTGCTGGACGAGAGGGGGGCGTCTGATGTCGCGAGACAGGCATTCTTCGACGAAGGTACATTATCGCACCGCTTAATTCTGAATTGCACTGCCGTAAATGGCTTTGCGCTAACTGGTGCCGCAGAACTCGGCCGCGTCAAGGAAGCGCTGAACGTCGGACCCGAAGACCAGTCGCTCTGGTTCTACCACCAGTTCCTCATGTCCAACCTGACAGACTACGTCGGGCGCGCCACCATGATACCGAACATGGACTTCAGAGACAGGATAACGTATGTCATGGCAGAACTCGAGGAGATCGAGGAGCTGCTGCAAGACTTTGACGACGTGAAGTGGATTTACGAGGCGCTGCTGGAGTACACGCTGGCGCTGCAGCGGCTGGAAGAGCGGCAGCTCGAGGCGGCCGAGAAGGAGAGGTTGCGTGGGTGGCTCGCGAAGCTAAGGGAGCTGGATCCGCTGCGGAACGGGCGGTGGGACGATGTCGAGGCGGACTGCAAGCTGTGATTCGGGGCTGGACGATCAATTAATTGTTGAAGTGTCTTGACTTGTATCGACCTTGATGGCATGATTCTGGCACGCCACTAATTAATTATACCTTAATTAAGGCGTTCGGATATGCCAAAACCACAACAGGAGTTGCTAGCCAAGCGGTGTTTAAAAAGGCTGCATTTTCATACAGCCAAACACCACCAAAACCGTCTGCGGCTTCTTTTCACACAGCTTGCTAGCGCAGCACTATCGAGACGGACGAGCCACTTGTCAACATGTACAGGTCTAGCGTCTTAAATCCACACAGCACCTTGGTCTTGTGGCTCAATGGCAGAGCGTCTGACTACGAATCAGGAGGTTGCAGGTTCGACCCCTGCCAAGATCATCGGAACGGCAAGTTCATTCCATTTTTGCTGCGTTGGTATCATCACCCATGATGCCTCTGCAATCGACATGATTACGATCGGTATTGTACCCTAGATATCACACTCCCAGTCTATCTCCACAACCAATCAACTCCCACTGCACATGCTCTTGACCAAGCTCGCATTCACGCCGACCAACCCGTCGATGTAAGCCAGCAGCGTCTCAACAGGCAGCATGTCCATGACCCCCAGACTCGGGTTCGAGCTCTTGAACACCCTGCCGCCGAACAAGACGCGGACGTAGTACCCGCTCTCGCTCACCGGTGTCGCCGTCGGCACCGCGCTCGCAGTGGCAGTGGCAGTGGCAGTGGCCGTAGAGGTACCCACTACACACCCACACGCGCTCCGGACGGCGTCGGCGTCCCCCTTGCAATTCCCCAGCCACGCCGGCACCGTCGCCGTCGCCGTCGCCGTAAACCCGGGACAGAAGGCGCTCGCGCTCGCGCTCGCGGCCAGCATCTGCCTGAAGCAGTTGTCCCGGCTGCACTTTGTCGCGGCTGCGGCCTTCTTCCTGTACAGCTCGAACACGACCTCGCTCCCCATGCCGGGCCAGACCATGGTGTCGGCCTGCAGCACGCTCAGGACGCGCGACACGCTGCCGTCGTGGGCGACGTTGTGGCGCCACTTCACCTCCCCGGCCTTCCCGTCCTTGACGTCCCTGAGATGGGCGGCCAGCTCGGCGAACCACACGCCCATGCTCGCCGCGCTGGCGGGCAGGGCGGCGGCCTCGTCGCGGTACAGCCGCGAGTACTCCCACTGGCCGAGGCGGTAGACCTCGTCCGCCTGCTCCTGCGTGATACAGCGACTGGTGTCGTTCCGGCCGCCGACGAGCTTGCACGGCAGCGGCTTGGCGTGGCACTGGCGCGCGGACAGGTTGTCGTAGTAGTGGTCCATCCAGATGTGCCAGCCGTCGTCGGTGGGGCTCACGCCCGAGATGTCGTCGAGGACGGCGTAGAGAGGGGCGGCGGCCGCGAGGTGCGCGGCCCAGGCCGGGTTGGAGCGGCTCTTGATGGCGTTGTAGGCGCTGGCTGCCGCGGCGCAGGGGTAGGTCGGCTCGAGGGAGTCGACGGTGCTGGGCTGCACGGCCAGGGGGACGGGGGCAGAGGGCGCGTACATGCCCTGCACGAGCATGCCGGCCACCTGGGAGGTGATCTGGTTGGTGGTCACGCGGTACGAGACCTGGTCCCTCCACGAGGGGTCGTCGCGGGCCGGGAGGAACTTGAGGAGGCCGTGGTAGACGGCGTAGAGGTCCGCGCCGTGCTGGGCGCTGTCCTGCAGTCCGCCCGAGGTGATCTGCGGGAACTGGCAATCGCCCTGGAAGCCCGAGGGCACAAACGGGTTGATCGGGGAGGTGAAGCCGGCCCAGTAGGTCTCGGCGGAGGGGGCCGCGGCGGGATCGAAGGACCGGCCGAAGTAGAAGAGGCCCTGGTCGGTGCAGGTCCAGGGGTAGGACTCGACGGGGAAGGCATTGGAGGCGTAGGGGGTGCGCTTGTGGTGGCGGTGGATGAGCTCTACGTAGGCGAGCTCGTAGTCGGAGGGGGCGACGGTGTAGATGTCCTCGCGGACGTGGGGCATGTTGCACCAGTTGTAGACGCCGTACTGGGAGGCCGGGGTGGCCGAGGTGCTGTAGATGAAGCCGTAGACGCCGGTGGTAGAGACGACGTTGGTGAGGTTGTTGATGAGGGACTGGGCCGGGGGGTGCCAGCTCAGGTCGACGGCGGCCATTGCGAGGGAGTGGCAGGGGTCAGCCCAGATGAGGGCCGAGATGAGGCTGAAGGGAGAGCGTGAGAGGATCACGGCTGCGAGGGCGACGACGAGCTCCCTGAGATAGGGAATGGGGGAGGAGAGAGGCATGTTCCGGGGAGTGGCATCTTCATTTATTTATGGCAGCCATTTATCACTCGCTGTCACGCTGAGACCGTACCGGATCTGGATCGACACTAGACTATCTGTTCGATGTGACGTTGTAGGCCCGCAGAAGCTGCAGAAGGATGCTCCAAGCCAGGACCATGATCCAATGTGGTGATGCTGGCGAGAATGAGGGGCAGTCAGGGCAGTCAGGGCAGTTAGGGCAGTCAGGGCAGTGACTGCTGTTGATCAGCGCTACGATGCCACGTGGAGCGGTAACGCTACTAAATGGTCCGCACCATAACCGGGGTCAACGTGTTTGCCATCACGCCCTGTGATTCGTCAAATCCGAGTATAAGCGCAGGGGTACATTTCCTCGACTCCGAGCTACTATCTACACAGTACGACACATCTTCAAGCGACCATTGTAAGTAAATGTGCGAAGAGTCCGAACAGTCCGTCACATTTACTTATAACTCCTAAGGCAGGATAGGATTCCTGATCAAGATAAGATGGAAAATGGAAAAAAAAAATGGTATCGACTACCTAGGTAGTCTAAGGTGCTTTATGTGGCAACCTCTTGGCTCGCCTGCCCATGTGTGTGATTTAACATGGAAAGGATCTTGGACACGTCGTCACCAGGTGTAAGATGCATCTTTGTGTGAAAGGCATCTCATTCAGGTACCTCGTGTACCTGCCTCAGGTTATATTGAACACATGGGGTAACTGAGCTGTGACGCTCCTTCCCCTGCTTTTTTTTTTATATCGACCTACTTTAGTAACATCGACATGGAAGGTACATACATGTACTAGCATAGAAGTCATATACCCAAGGTAGTCAGTCGCACCTTCTCTTCAATCAATTAGACAAATGCCCGATGGCTATCACAGTAGCATATCGACGATGAGGTGAACCTGGAAGTCTCATATATTGCGTAGGTGATTTCATTAATCACAGCATCATCGCGCTGAATTCTTACCATCTCCCACTAACATGTGTCGAGAGTTCTATTCAGCTTCACAGCTTGAAGGCACGGTAACCTCTGTCCACATCTTCGAAGCAAGCGCCTCGCCACCCAAACCTCAGCAGCATCACCAACTGAGCCATAATCTCTGAGTGCTAGCTATACAGCCATGGAGATAACCATGGAGAAGCCAGTGTGCGATGCGAGTGACCGGCTCTCGTCCAAGGCCACTCAGAAACGGCCATCTACGGGCTGATGCCACCACTTCCCTCCGTCCAGCGAAGTAACCTCTCTAAGCCAGTGAACAGCAGAGTCGAAGTACATGCACCTTAGTTTGGCTGTGTTTGTCTGACAGATTTCGAGTGTACCATAGTTGCTGTGGCGGTCCTGGTATGGGTGATTTCTCCCTAATGACAATAGAGTGTACCTCAACCAGGTCTATATCAAGCAACGACGCGAGTCACTCTCTTGTTCCTCATCTATCTGGTTTAATATACATTGGCTCATCTACCGTGGCTCGTCTACCTTGAGCTCGTGAAAGCCGTAGATATCTACCAAGTCTCGCAAAGAATGCAACACCGCCTGTGATCCACCGAGGGCGACACAGTTGATACCTCCGTCTACAACACCGTCGACCATGCTACACTGTAGAATAGAAGTATGCCACATGCCTATCAGGGTCCGAGGTCTGGAAACACGTCCTATCTTGACCTCACTCTGCCACACTTTCCCTGCATCTTCCTCCTCCCATCTCGCTTCTTCCTCCTCGGGTCCTTCGGATACTTCGGGTACCTCCCCGCCAGCGCCAGCGTCTCGAGCTCGACCTTGCGGTACCGGAACCGCCACTCGACCCAGCTCTCGACCCCCGGGATCCCGATCCCCAGCGTCGGCAGCGCCACGAGCCTCACCTTCTCGTCCTTCAGCATTTCCCTCGCGCCCTCCCTGCTCCACCCGTACCGCCGGAGCACGGGCGGCTTGCACCTCGTGATTTTTCGGGATGACTCCCTGTGCCTCCACTGTCGGCGTCCGTCCCCGAGTTCCACCGCGTCGTCGCAGTCGACGTCCCTGTCGCGCCCCTGAACGATGACGTCGTGGATCGCCCAGTCCTCCTCGCCCGCGATCAGCGCCCCGATGTCGCCCCGCACGTAGATGGCCGGCAAGGTATACCTCACCTTCCCCGGCGCGTACCTCCGGAGCGCCGCGTCCAACTCGATCCTCGCCCGCGGGTCCGGGTCCATCGCCTGGCGGAACGCCTTGGCGTGCTCGGGCTCGAACGGCGCCACGGTGACGTCGAACGGCACGCGGCACCGCAGCGACGCCCAGAAGCGGTTGTCGTACAGCGCCCAGTTGCTCCACCGCGAGAACACCCACTTGCGCGGCGCCGTGCGCCACCGCCGCGTGTACGCGAGCTTGTGGATCTGCATCGCCGGCCGCGGCTGCTGCGACGCGTGCGGCGATCGCGAGAGGTGCCATGTTCTCCTGTCCAGCGGCACGAAGTGCACGCCGCAGATGGTGAACGCCTTCGCCTCCTCCACATGACCTCTCGTGTTGTTTCCCTCATCCAGAGACGGGAACAGCCGCGCCACGACCCACCCCAGGTCCTTGAGCGGCGTAATCTGCTGCTCGGGCGTCACGAGCCCCAGCAGCTTCTGCACGAGCACGCCCGCGACCCGGCTGTAATGCGCGCCCTTCATCTCCCTGCGCAGCGCCGACCCCCGCCTCGGCACGCGCGGCATCCGCACCTCCGGCAGCCGCACCGTCGCGCAACCCGTGTTGGGCGCGAAGTCGAGCAGCTCGCAACGGCCCAGCAGACGCTCGGCCTCGGCGTCCTCGGCTGCGGCGCGCGCTCGGCACCGCTCTGCTAGACTTAGGATCGAGGGCTTCCGCAGCGCGACGGGCAGGGAGTCCTGGTTTCTGACTAGGTGCCGCACGGCGTTGCGCATCGTCAGCGTCGGGTCCGCGTTGGTGGCGTCCTCGAACCAGGGGATGTCGTTGTGCAGGCACGTCGCCACCAGCCTGTCCTTGCCGAACCCGAGCAGGGGGCGGTAGATCTGCACGCCGCCGTCCTCGATGTCCATCGGCTCGAGGGGCGGCGGCTCCGTCCTCCTCTTACCTCGCTCGCGTGCAGTAGCGGCGGAGGAGCAGCCGTACAGGTAAGGGTGTCTCTCGATGCCGTCCGCATAGAGACCGTCGTGCATCTCGCGCGCCATGACGGCCGGGTCGATCTCGGTGCGCATGGCGTGCTTGAGGTGCCTCCGCTGGCGGCGCGTGATGCCGAAGCGGTACAGCGGGTTGTCGCGCGCCAGGTCGTCGAGGAAGCCGCTCTGGTAGACGCCGTGCAGGTCGGCGCACTCGGGGATGTCGGCGGCGGGGCGGATCCCCCGCAGCCCCCGCACGCCGTGCCCCGACAGCAGGCGCATCAGCACCGTCTCGTACTGGTCGTCCGAGTGGTGCGCCAGCAGCACGGACGTGACGTCGGCCTGCTTGGCGTAGCTTCCGAGCAGGCGGTAGCGCGCGCGGCGGGCCAGGGACTCGATGTTGGGCAGGCGGCCGAGGGCCGCGGGGGAGACGTCCGCCTCGGGGCCGAGCCCGAGCTCGCGCGCCCAGCGGACGGTGTGGATCTGCGTCGGCATGTCGAGCCGCGTGCGGAGGAGGCGGGCGACGGCGGCGGCCTCGGCATCGGACCCGGCGCGCAGGCCGTGGTCGACTATGCTCGCGGTGAAGTGCTTGACCGGGTGGTCGGCCAGCTTGAGCCAGGCGTCGGTGCGGCGCGCGCGGGAGCAGAGGTAGGCGAGGGCCATGGAGTCGACGCCGCCGCTGACGGCGAGCACTGGACGGGGAGTGTTAGCGCAGGGTAAACAGAGAGAAGAGACAGCTGTAACGAAGAGACACCCGCAACGAGGAGGAGGAGGAGGAGGACAACGTACTGACGGACCGTCGCCCCGTGGCTCTCGCCGAGGGGAAGCGCGGCGGTGTGATGGCATAGAGGGCCTCGATGAACTCGCTGGGGGTGATTGCCCTGGCAGCCCCGTGTAGCACGGGCAGCATTGTGGACATCCCATCCTATGGTGCGGCGTGAGAACGGCCCTGATATTGGTGTCGAAGATGTCGAGATTCGAGTTGCCGACTTGTTCGAGGTGTGAAAACTGACGATGCTGCTATCAAAAGACTTAGACTGATAAGGTAAGGCACTGTACTTATCGAGTTACAGCGGCTAACAGTGGCCCAAGCGTTGGAGAGTCCAAAGCTCCTTCGGCTATTCGGGGCATTTGACTCACTGTGACCTCACTAAGAGCCACTAAAAGGCCGCTATCGCAGCTCCACTAAAACTTTCCCACTCATTCCGGGCCCGGAGCTCTCAGAGTCGAGTCGCAGGCATCATCGCGACTTTTCACACAACCACTCCTGGATAGCACAGCTGGAAAAGGACATGCGCATCCGATAGCAGAGACCTCGACAACTCCCTCCCTCCCTCCCGTCCAACATGTCGACAACCACCACCCCCACGCCCTTCAACCACGCCCTCCTCGCCGGCGCCCTGGCCGGCACCACCGTCGACCTGACCCTCTTCCCCCTCGACACCCTCAAGACCCGCCTGCAGTCCGCCCCCGGATTCTTCGCCTCGGGGGGGTTCTCGGGCATCTACCGCGGCGTCGGGTCCGCCGTCGTCGGCTCCGCCCCGGGAGCCGCCTTCTTCTTCGTCACCTACGAGGGCGCCAAGTCCTTCCTCTCGAACACAACCTGGCTGGGGGGGAACAGCAACAGCAGCAGTAGCACCGGTGGTGGTGGTAGCCAAGGCCCCGCCGTGCACATGCTGGCCGCCAGCGCGGGCGAGATCGCCGCCTGCGCCGTGCGCGTGCCGACCGAGGTGGTCAAGCAGCGCGCCCAGGCCGGTCAGCACGGCGGCAGCAGCCTGTCGTCGCTCAAGCACATCCTGTCCCTGCGCCGCACCATCGGGCTGGCCGGGGTGTGGAGGGAGCTCTACAGGGGGTGGTCCATCACCGTGTTCCGCGAGGTGCCCTTCACCGTCATCCAGTTCCCGCTGTGGGAGGCGCTCAAGGCGTTTGGCAGGGAGAGGAGGGAGAGGACCGGCGCGGGGCTCTTCGGCGATCTGACGAAAAAGGGGGTGGACGAGGTCGGCGCCCTCGAGAGCGGCCTGTACGGGTCCCTGGCGGGAGCCGTGGCGGCGGGAGTCACGACGCCGCTCGACGTGCTCAAGACGCGCGTCATGCTGTCCGCCGACCGGAGGGGGTTCTACTCGCTCGCCGCCGAGATCCTGCGCGACCACGGCGTCAGGCCCTTCTTCGCTGGTATCGGCCCCAGGGTCATGTGGATCAGCATCGGGGGCGCGATATTCCTGGGCAGCTACCAATGGGCGGTCAACGCGCTGCAGGGCCGGAATCGCGAGGTCCTACTGGGCGGCGGTGGGGAGAGGAGGCTATAGCCTGCCTGCCCGCACTGCACTGTATAAGGATTGGGAGACCACGATGAACCGAGGAAGCATCCGACTAAAGGCTTTACAACAGCAAGGGAAAATGCCTTGAAGGGAGGATCGACGTCGACACGCGTGACGGCTGGGGATACACCGCATGAGGGGAACTGTATTCGAGATACGACGAGCCAGCCAGCTCGGCTCTCGGACCGGCTATGTACATTATATTGTAGAGATTATACCCCTATAGACACAGATACAGGCACAGCCACACCTCGCTCGACACAGGGATTATATTATGCCGCGGCAGCATACGCGGCGGCCGTGGCGGCCGCAAGGGACGGCACAGCCGCGTGCTGCGCGGGTGGTTCTACCGCCGGCGGCGGCGGCGGCGGCGGGGGGATGGGGATCTCCTTCCGTCCGTTGGCCTTGTAGTATAGCACAATATCATTTCCGCCCTTCCACACGTGGGCGCGGAGGGTTGCGAGACTCATGGTTATGGGAAGCAGCTGTCATCATCGGGTTGTTAGCAGGTCCCTCCTATTGAATCACCAAAGTCAAACAGAGCACACAAGACTACTCACCTGCTCGTTGCAGTACAGCTCCAAGTACTCCTCCGGCTTCAGCGCGTCCGGATCCGGGTGCTCGGGGTCCGCGGGCGGATCGATGCGCTCGGCCACGTAGGCCAGGATCTTCTTGACGCGCAGCATCCGGTTGGCGTTGAGCCGGTTGTTGCCGTCCGCCGTGGCGATGCTCGGCAGCGCGTCCGCGTACGGGTACAGCACGAACGACACCTTGACCGGGTCCTTGAGCGGCAGCGTGTTGGTCAGCAGCACGTCCCCGAGCCACATGGGCGCCCGCTGCTCGATCACGTCCGCGTCCGCCCCGACCGTCTCCACCGTGCCGCGGTACAGCTCCGCGCTGCCGCCCGACGTCTCCTCCTGGATGATCACCTTGGTCCCCGCCGGCAGCTTCAGCACCGGCGTGTCGCTCGGCAGGCTCGGCGTGATCTTGGTCTCGACGTGCCGGTCCGGGCTGTCCGCGAGCTGCTTCTCGTACTCGTTCCGGATCCGCTGCACCACGCCCAGGAAGCTGTCGTCGAACTCCTTCTCGTGGTTCGACGACGACTCTGATTCCTCCGCCTTCTCGTCCACCACCGCCGGCTTCTCGGTCGCCGTCGTCGACGCCGACCGCCCGAGCTTCTTGCTGCCGAACGACATGCCCATCCGGAATTTCTTGCCGAACGGCGTCCCCGGTGCCTTGGTCTCCTTCTCCTTCGGCTCCTTCTCCTTCTCCTTCTCCTTGCCGTTCTCGGTGGCCGGCGTCTTGGGTACCTCCGGAGGTCCCTCCGTCGCCGGAGTCTGCGCCGGCTTCGCCGCCTGGTTGCTGGTGTCCGCGGAGTGGATCGCGTTGGAGAAGTAGTCCTCTCTTTCCACCGACGGACGGCTGACCTGCGACGACCTCTTGTCGAGCGGGCTCAGAGGGGTGCCTTGGCTGTCGAGACCGGGTGTGGCCATGGCTATACCGATGCCGGGCGTGATGGGCGGGTAGTGCGATCCATTTGCGCGCGGAGTGGTGGCCGGCGACTCGAACGACTGCCAGCCTGAAGCGGGCGGGATGGAGATGGACGTCGGAGGATTGCTTCGCGAGGCGGCCAGTCTCCTCTCGACGCTTTCGTTCAGCTTCTGTCTGAAGGCCTCGTCGCGTTTGATCTCCTCGTCTATCAGCTTGGCGAAGAGATACCGTAGGATCCATTTGCCGATGTTTACTAGTGGTACTGTCAGCGGTTGCAAATCCAGCGTTGTGATACAATTGGCATACTCCTCTGATCTTCCCGAAATTCCACGGGCTCGTCCATTACCAGTTCATCGGCGTACGTCTCGGCGTCGAAGCAGTTGAAGGGCTCCAGAGCGACGGTGAGGTTGCCGGAGCTGATGTCTATCGAGCACCACGGCGCGACAGCCTCGAGCTTGTTGACCTCGGGTTCCACGTCTTCGAGATGCCGCTTTCCGAAGCTTTTTATGGGTTGGCACTGTAGCCGTCAGTTGTGAGTCCATATATATATATATATACACGGCAGGGCAGACGTACCTTGATTAAATCCCACAGCAGGACGTCGCCAGCAGTGTCTAGCGTCAGCACTCGCCGCCGGTCGTTCAAGAGCTTGTGCTTGACGAGACCAAACTGGCCTTCGATAGTCTCCTCGGGCAGGTCGTACATGGGTTCTACCACGTTGACACTAGTGTCGGGCAGTATCTCGGAGACTTTCCGTCCGGGCAGACCGGAATTGAGGTTCTCGGATTCTCCAAGGTTGGACGGCCAGGATGCAGTGTTCGAAATCTTCAAGATAGACTTGGCCGGTATTTCCTTGGCCGCCGATCCGTTGGGTACCCGCGAAAGGGGTACTGCCGTTGGCGGCGAGCCCGAGAGAGAGTCCTCCCTGCTCTTCGTGGTGGCTATCGACGCGCGGTGCTGTCTGAACGGCTCTGGGAGCTCAATGTCGGAACTTGTGTCGACGTTTGCCCAGCGGTTGATCGACGACCTGGAGGTCGCCGTCCAGATGTAATCTCCGCACGCAATCACCTTGCTGACGCCCTCGTGTTCCTGGGCCACCGCGATGGACAGCCCGTCGTCCCACTCGCCCAGCGTCCCGCGCACGTCGGTCTTGACCACGAGTCCGGACCGGTCGCTGCTGTAGAAGACGCCCAGTTCGGGGTCGTCCGAGTACAGCGACCACACGCTGTCGTTGTGCATGGTGAGCGTGTGCATGCACCGGCCGGCCGTCACGCTCCACACCTTGACCGTCTGGTCCGAGCTAGCCGTGATGACCGTGTCGCCGGCCGCGTTGACCAAAATCGACCGCACGTTGTCGGTGTGGCCGACGAACTTGGTGATGCTCTTTCCCGTCTTGGGGTCCCATAGCCGCACTGTGCCCTCCGGGCCTCCGCTGCCCAGGATGCTGGGGTTGACGCTCAGCGCATAGACACTGCCCTTCTCCGTGATCTCTTCGCCGCTGACGTCGATCTCGAGCGTCTTGCCCTTCCCGCTCAGATCCCACAGGTATATCTTGCGGTCTAGTCCACCCGAGGCGATCCAGTCGGAGCTTTGGCTGGGGGTTGCGACGCATTTGACGTAGTCGGCGTGCTGGCCGATGGTAACCGGCTCTTCCTTGCGAGCGCTGTGCGGTCGCCAGACCTTGACGGTCAGGTCAGAGGACGCGGAGACGAGGGCCGTGTTGTTCTGCGCGAGGGTTATGTCGTTGATCCAGTGCGTGTGGGGGTGCGTCTGGGTACGGAATCGAGTGGTAGGTTTCGGCTTCGCGCCGCCTTGCGAGTGTCCTTCGGTAAGGTCGAGGTTCAGGTCCCATGCGCACACGACACCGTCGCGACCGCCCGAGTATCTGTAGGTTGCGGCCGTGGTCAGCAACAAATTCGCGCGAGGCTCGAGCTGTGTCTTGCTGGTGACATCTGGAGAGAGACGAGCGCAGGAGGTGCGCCGTTAGGGGTCGAGCTTACAGAATAGCATTGTCGCGATCGACCGCCAAGCCATTGACGCCTAGCCTGTGGCCTCCAGGCGAGGAGTTGGGAAGCTCGAGAACTGCAAGAGCGAGCAAGCCAGGTTAGCAATCAATGGCATTGTGTGGTTGCGACCCTCGACTGTGGTACGCGGCCGGTTGCGTGCGGGGTTTGAGAGCAAGCACCGAGACAAGCGGAAGCGAGAGAGAGAGAGAGAGAGAGAGAGAGAGAGAGAGAGAGAGAGGCAGGGACATGGGGACGAACCGTAGCTTATCCTTTGACGAGCCTTTTTGGCCATGGCGAAGCGAGAGATGAGGCGAGCATGCGGGAGAGCAGTGTGATACCCGGCCAGGAAGAATATCGAGGGGGTGGTCGTGGTTGGCGGCTGGCCAGGACAGGAGGTGAGGTAGCTCCGGAATGCTGCTTGGCGTGTGTGTGTGTTATATAAGTGATGCGGAGTTATCTGTAGTAACTCCTCTGGGCTCTAGACTTGATGGACTCCAGTCTTCTTCAGCTGGATCCGGGGGCCGTTGCGCTGGAACGGCTATATACCACAGTAGATTACTACCTTAGCTGCCCTTAGCAGTGGTCTAGCAGACGCGCTACCGTAGTAATCGACTAATCCGCACCAAGAAGCTGGCCAGGTACCAACCAGAAGCAGCTTGGCGCAGACTGTTCTCCGCCGAATTGCTGGAGAAGCCCTGGAATCCGACTTCAAGGTACGTATCCCCTGAAGAATCCAATTGGTGATGTGATTGCAGCAGGCGTCGGTTCGTTCTTTCCTTCCTTTTCCAGTTCTTGCACAACCTGGCATAAGGTACCTTGGTCGTTCCTGCCTTTCCGAGCTCAGTCGGTTGGTTCGCCAGCATCACGCCAGATAATGGCAGGAGCCACAGGAGCCACAGGGGACCTGCAGTGCGTTTTGTACCTCCCCTGCAGCACTTTAGACGAAAAGGGTTTGGTCTGGCCTCGGCCACAAATCATCCTTGTCGACGGGTCAATTTTAGCCGAGCTGCCTCTTCCTTATCTGATACGTATCCTTCCTTCCTTCCTTCCTTCCTTCCAGTTCCTCTCATCGTGTAATTCGTGAATAACCTCACATTCCGTCTCCTTTTCCTCCTCTGTTCCTTCCTTCCTTTCTTCTCTTCCTACCCCTCTCGAGCTCGCCATTTTGACGGCGTGACTACGATATGGAGAGCACACACAGGGACCGCCAGTGAAAGAGGGCAAAAAGGCGAGAAACCGAAGTAGGCATACGGAAGCAGATCGATCTACCACTTTAGCCATCCTCTTCTTCGAAAAAGTACCCCCTCATCGCTCTCTAGACATGCCACTGTACTCCCCATCTCTTCCCTTTCCTTACCCGCGCACAGCGGCAGATATCCTCCTAGCTCAGGCATCCCTGATATCCTCTGCAGACCGCTCGACCGCCGCTCGAGCAGCCAAGATCTCCGCCGCCTGAGGGAGAACGTGCGTATTGAAGAGCGCAACACGCTCTGCTCTTTTTGCCGTTGGTGGATAGGGGATTCCGTGGCCACGAGGATATTGCGCAGCTTGGGCACGGGACGAGATGATTGGATGATGCCACGAGACGCTTGGCCACAAACCCCATGGGCGCGTACTTGCACTTTGCCGATCCGCGCTCGGCCTCGGCCTTGTCCACGAACTCGTTCTGGTAGATGCTGCTCGGGTGCTGGAGCGGCCGGAGGGGGGTTGTTGCTTGTTGCTGTAGAGGAGTCATGACCAACTCCTTCTTAACCTTGGCTCTGGCATCCATTTAGTATTGGCCGCATCGTCGCGATAGGCTTTGTCGGTCAGGTCGGTCAGCAGACTGGCAGGGGGACGTCTGGCTCTACCGGACCTGCGGACTGCGGGCGGAGTGCCCCTACCAAACGGATCCGGTACCGGACTGCGCCGCCACTAGATTCCTGGCTGATGATTCTGAAAGCCTCGATTCTATCGTGCTCGTCGTGTATCTTTATGGTTCTGGATCGACCGCCATTCTCGTCCCATAACGCGTAGACCATCTCCGCTGCTCCTTGCGGAACCAGAGTGCAAAAGGCGAGGGAACCGAAGTGGTAACAAGATGATCAGGAAACGACCCCGTCGATGCCCCTTTCTCAGAACTGTCGACAGACATCCCATCCAAGGCCGTCCTCAGGCGCCTACCAACATCGATAACCCCTTTTTCAACGCTGATGAACAAACCAACCGGGGCCGCTGTCAAGGAACTTGCCGACTCAATGGGCGAGAAGGTGATGAGGTGACGATCCGAGAAGATGACAAGGTAATGAGCCGAGAAGACGATGAGGTGATGAGCGGACAGGCGGGCGAGGGCCGAAACGACGAGGAAGGTATTGACTGATGAGGTTATGGGACGCGTCCCAGAGCGGCCGATCTCTCTGACCACGAGGTGTGGTCGACTGCGGTATCGAGGTATGCGGCAGTGCCGTCGCTTGATTGTGCTCTCATATGGTCATCGTGTTATCGTGCGGTGATAGTGCCGCGAGGTAAGGTTTTCATCTGGCAGTGCTATCGTCGGATAGCGTTCTCGTGCTTAGTGTGGTTTCCTTCTATCGTCGTCGCTCCGTCTGGTCAAAGGTGGCTGCGTGCTTAGAAGCACGCAGGGGTCGAGACAAAGCTGTCTCGACTAGTTTTGGTAAGAAGAAGGCGGCTGCAAGTCAGGAGGCTGCGAGGAGGAGGGCAGCGAGGGAGGTGGCTGCGTGGAGGAGGTCTGTGAGGAGGAGGGCTGCGAGGAGGGCTGGGAGGAGTAGGGCTGGGAGGAAGAGGGCCGGGAGGAGGGGGGCCGGGAGGAGGAGGGCTGGGAGGAGAAGGGCAGGGAGAAGTTGCGCCCTGTGCTCGCGCTAGCAACAACGGGGTGGTCCTCGCCAAAGGCTTGTCTCTTGACCTGAGACCGCTTGCAGGCGTCGCAGAGGGTGTTCACGGGTCTGGTCGGGAACCGCTTCGGACACGCGGGTCCGGTGTCATCCTCCTGGTGGACTGGCTGGCTCTCGACGTCGGGAAGAAATCTGGTGTCGGAGAGGGTGTAGTCGGTGGTCTCGTGGGCCTCGGTGCCGCGTGCGATGTGGCAGCGGAATGTGTTGGAGTATTGCCTGTGCTGGCAGAGCGCGTGGAGCGTGTGGATGATGAGGCACATGATTGCGGACTGCTTGGCTATCGTGGTATTCGATGTTGATTGTCTTCCTGTCGGTGGTGATTGTCAGGGGTATTGATGTTATGCGTGCGCAATTATCATGCGTGTTGCTGTTGCTGTTGCTGTTGCTGTTGTGCGATATTGGTTTGGCTTGGTGATCTTGGTTGTCCGCCGAATTTTGGTGTTGAGAGCTAGGATTTTGACGACGCGTCTTCTTTCTACGAAAACTAGGCCTCCGGGCCTTGGAAGATGGCGCATGGTTCACCTTCACCTGAGCTGGTGTCCCCTTTTCGCACCTGCTCGTCACGGTTCAGTGCGTCTCTGCTGCTAGTTCGGCCAGCACCAGGTTACAGCATCTGTACCTGGTTAGAACTGGCATTATACAGGCATCTGGCCACTTGTGAAAGCCTCTTTCGAGGTGCGTGCTTGGCAGATCAGTAGTCTGATGTCTCTTTCTTGCCGCAGTCTCGAAGGACTCTGCTAACAATGTTTCCAGCTACATTACAGTCATCACAGGAGTGACTCGTATCATACAGGTTTGTTCATCTTGAGCACTGGCCAAGTCTATGTCTTCGCTCACGGGGCTCAGCACGTTGGGTAGCTGTGCCTGTCGATGTGCTTCACACTGACGTGGGGATGAACCGAGTTCATTTACGTAGCATCACACAAAGGCAATGGAGTATCCTGGCCAGCTCTTTGGAAGATATGCAGAAGTTTCGCGATCCATATAAGAAGAGCCACCCTCTCTTTCGTCCAGATGGTCCATCCACCTTGAAGACTCGAAACTCCTTGATCCTTATCCAACTACTAACTACAGCATGACGACCACTTCTGCAGAGGTGAGTGTCCGACTTGGCACATGGCGGAACAAACTGTGTTTCTGAATTACAACAACACACTCGACTGCCTTGCTGCCTGTGCTATCAGAAACAAGCCAGGACCAAATGTTCGTTGTCGATACAGAATAGTACAGAATAGCCACTATATGCTCGGTATTGGAACAAGACCGATCGTGGAACCATTATTTATTAACAGCATGTTCGATTGATGCAGTACGAAGCAATGTAGTTCTGATCTACTGCGCTGATATTCGCTATTCATATCTCTCTCTCTTTCTCTCTCTCTCTCCATCCGTATCCAAATCGAGTCATGGACGAAGGAATGTCTCTATCACCACTGCTTCGGCCTCAGCTCTCCCAGCACTCCTCCTCGTTCAACAGCAGTAGACTCGTGCTTCTATGCCGGGTCGCTTTCCACTACGCTCTCCAGGCACCGTGCTTCCCATACAAGGCCTTGGTTGTTCACATCACCGTGGCTTCAGACGTCTTGCTGATAGATCCAATTTATACGCGACATATTGTGCTCGGAGAGTGCACGGTTAGCGACCATCTCTGGATCGCCGTCGGACAGGGGTTCGGCAGCGGCCCCTAGGGGACCGCTCTCAGGAAGTTCAAAGGTATATGACGAAGAGGCCTGCCATGGCGAGAAGGGCCGGATAATGCTGTTAAAGTGCTCCGCGTGATCCACTCTCACGTCGCGATCATGTCTGCGGGCCCAGCGACCCCAACGGTCTGTGGTCCACATAACGACAACATAGGGTCTATCGCTGCTGTTCGCTTCTGCTGTGTCTGCGTGGGGGTCGTGCTGGAGCAAGAGAACATCGAAAGTGAAGTATTCTCTTGGGGAAAATGGAGCTCCTCTAGGCGGTGCCGACCCTGGACCCAAGTGGCCATCCCAGAACTCGGCGAGTTCGTCGTGTTCCAGCTCCGCCCAGTCCGGCTGGAACTGGCGAGGTACTGTACGCCGCAAGGCGTCGAGTACGCGCCGGCGCATTCTCGGATCTGGCCTCGGTCCCACGGGCAGAAGCTGGCCATGTGATACTGATTGGTTTCGGTACCACTGCGCATTCATGGTCAAGTGGTGCAGACATGCCCGCCATTGTTGTTGGAGTGATGCTTGATGGGCTATCTCAGGCTGTCCGGATGCGACGGCGGAGGCTTCAGCAAATGCGCAGTCGTAGCACTGGGTGGTGAAAAGCTGGCAGGCTGGCAGATGGCCGTATGGATGCTAGCCATAGACACAGGAGTGAGGCGCGCCTATGATGGCTCCATCAATGACACGAATGCGCTTGCAGTTGTGGGTGATGGCCGGCATGAAGAATGTCTGATTATCCCAGCACCGACCACATTGCTCGTAGTAATGCACTCGCGGCATGGTGGCTGTTGCTGCTGTCTGGATCGAGCGAGGTGGCTGGGTCGAGTGGACGGGTTGACAAGAATACTGCAAGACTGGTGTCTAACGAGTGTACCGGTGTGAGGGCGCAGTCTCTACGATAGTGGTGCTGTTGAACTGAAGCAGCAAGGCACTGAAGGGTAAAATAACTGGCTGTCTGCCCTGGAGAACGAGAGATGTTGTTGTTGGGAGACGAGTTCCAGGTTGAGTCTGGGCAAGACGACAAAAGCGCTCTTGCAGTATGCAAACAGCAGGACAGACCGCACGATGACGTGCTGCCATGTGAAGGGTTCAATCAAGCTCCTTGGGAAAGAGCAGCCAAGTCAAAAGTACAGTCAGTCCAGGTAAGGAAAGAGGAGTGGTCGAAGAGCGACTACACTCCTCTGCGACATGCCTTACCTTCATCCATCCCAGCTGGGATCATGACATTGCATGTGAGAATATCTTGCCTGCTAAGCTCCATCTGGGAAATCTCATCAAGAGAGCTGTGTGTCGGTCCTGGACAAGCACACAGACACTGGACAAGTCTAGACAAAGACCACGGAGATTCGGCTTTATTACTCAACTGCTGTGTCTGCAGGCTTAGCTTCACCAACTCCAACTCCGGGCCGGGACTCGATACATTACCATACTTCGACTTGATTGGTGGGCTCGTTCAGCTGAACTTGCGGTGGTACCAAGTCAGCAACGCAGCTCGCAGGGCTTGGATGCCAAGATAAGGCATCACCTACCTGGCTGCTGGACCCGGGATTGCTGTTAAGTCGGAGATGGCGGTCAGAGTATATCCGCCCTATGCATCAACGGCTTCAGACAAGACCGCCAGACGGAAAGCCATCCCGGAGCAATGACATGGCGGACAAGAGCACTCGGGAGGCAGTGCGTCGACACGGACGCTGGATGGGACAATGACGATACATATATAACAGATATACGACATGTGCCACAATAGCTCGAGTACTCACCTCTCCAGGAATCTCGGATCATCAGCTTGAATCTGTTCAAGAGAAGTACCTCTATCTCTCCTGCAGCTAGACAGCCACGTATCTGTACCGCTCCCAACCACTCTCGGTACCCAAAGTAGCCATGCGGTTCCTCGCCCTCCTCGGCATCTGCGCCGTCGTCACAAACGCGGCCGCAGTCGCCCGACCATGCTCCAACATCGCCGCACCTCACCTGCCGGGCGCAACCATCCTCTCCGTCACCACCACCGAGCTCCGCAACTTCTCCGTGCAAGCCGTACCGCCCCTGCTCAACACCAACGTCACCAACCTCAACGTCTGCGAAGTCGTCGTGACCCTCACCCACCCGGGCGCCAACGACACCGTCACGGTCCAAGTCTGGCTGCCCCTCGGCGACGGCGCCTGGACCGGCCGCTTCGCGTCCGCGGGAGGCAGCGGCTGGGCCGCCGGCCACGGACCGCTCACACTCGCGCCGCTGGTCGCGGCCGGCTACGCAGCCGCGTCCACCGACGCCGGGCTCTCGGGCGACATCGCCACCCCGGCCGCCTGGGCGTTGAAGCCCGACGGCACCGTCAACCTCGAGCTGCTGACCAACTTTGCCTCGCGGTCCGTCCACGACACGGCCGTCGTCGGCAAGGCCGTCACGGCCGCGTTCTACGGCCGACCGGCGCGGTACGCCTACTGGACCGGCTGCTCCACCGGCGGGAGGCAGGGGCTTGCCGCCGCGCAGAGGTACCCCGGCGACTTCGACGGGATCCTGGCCGGTGCCCCCGCCATCTACTGGACCGAGTACGTCGTCGCCGAGCTGTGGCCGCAGGTGGTGATGCAGGAGGCCGGGTACTTCCCCTCGACGTGCGAGTTCGCCGCCGTGCGGGACGACGTCGTGGCTGCCTGCGACGCGCTGGACGGCGTCAGGGACGGGGTCATATCCGACCCGTTCTCGCGCTGCGACTACGACCCCGCCCGGCTCGTCGGCAAGACCATCCGCTGCGAAGATGGCGATGAGATCAAGTTCACCGCCACAACGGCGTCCATCGTCCGGAAGATTTGGCAAGGCCCCCTGACCCCGTCCGGCCGCCCCCTCTGGTACGGCCTCCCCAAGGGCTCACCCTTCGACAGTCTCGCTGCCACGGTCCCGGCGGGCCCCAACAGTACCAGCCGCGTCGGCGCCCCGTTCTTCGTAGCCGACACCTGGGCGCGCTACTTCGTCGACCCGGCCTTCAACTCGTCCAACCTAACCAGCCCAGCGCTGCACTCCCTCTTCGCCGAGTCCGTCGCCGGTTTCTCCTCTATCATGGACACTGCCGACCCGGACCTGACGCCCTTCCGCGATGCGGGAGGCAGGCTGCTCGTCTGGCACGGCACGGCGGACCAGGTCATCTTCCCGCAGGACACGGTGCGGTACTACCGCCGCGCCGTAGCCAGAAACCGCGGTCGAGTAGACGACTTCTTCCGGCTCTTCCTGGCTCCCGGGACGGATCACTGCGGGCTCGGCAGCATCGAGGGCGCGGCGCCGCCGACGGACGTGCTGGGAGCGCTGGTGAGCTGGGTTGAAGGGGGAAAGACGCCGGACGAGCTGGACGCGGCTACGCTGCCTGGGGCGGAGGGGAGGGCGTTCACGAGGCGGCTGTGCGCTTTCCCACGCGTGGCGGAGTATGATGGGGTGGGTGACCCGAGTGCGAGGGAGAGCTATCGGTGTGTTGAGAAGTGTTAGTGGGCTTGCGGACGGAGTGAGAGGTGGACATGGGTTTTAAAGGAAATGGTTAAGGTGAGGTAATAGACGCGGTGTTTGTATTCAATGATTTCAATTGTGAGATACCGAGGCTGTAATTATTTCATTTCATCGTATTAAACCCTGACGAATGTCCAACTTGGTGTTCAAAGCAGTGCTAAAAGGAACTCGACTCAAATACGCACAGGACGTTGCTGGTGTCCAACGACGGCCCAACCAGGGCAACTCTCAAGACAACGCGACAGAACAATGCCACAGACCGACCCAAGCTCGCCATTCGCCACCTCCCCTTTCTCACCCTATTACCCTCTCGCACTGACCACCCCGCCCTCCTCCCCTTCCTGCTTCCCCCTTTCCCCCCTTTTCAACCATCACACTACGTACGGTACTCACTCCCCAACCACAACCCTAATACTCCCACTCGTCGTCTTCAACCCCGCCGCACTGCCCCCTCCGCTGCCCTTCAGCGCGACCAGGTGCCGGTTTATCCCCGGCCAATCCTTGCCGTCGCGGATGACCTTGACGCCGTCGCCCTGCACCCTCAGACTGCCCGACACCGTGCCCAGGTCCAGCTCGCCCTCCCACGAGGACGGGTACGTGACGCGCATCTCGGCCGAGGTGGACGCGTGCCGGCTCTGCAGGCAGCGTAGGGCCGGCGGCTTGGAGACGTCCCGTTGGGAGACCGAAGTGGTGGAGGAGACTGGCGGGAGCAGGGCCGGCGGGAGAGGGAGGGATCGGTACGGATCGTTGTCGCCGATGGGTCCTATGGGCACGACCTCGTCGTCTTCCCTGGGTCTGGGAGCCCCCGGTGGCGACGGCGGTGACGGCGGCGAAGGCAGTGACGGGAGCGAGGGAGGAGAAGGATCCGACGGAGCTGAAGGGGGCACGGGCAGTGGCAGGTACCCCTTCCCGGCCTCGCCGATCCAGAGCGGCTCGAGCACCTCGAGCTTGGTCGTGCCGCTCGTGGTCGAGGTCTCGAGGTTGGACGCCGCGTCGGACGCGTCCACGTCCAGCACGGGGAGGAGCTCGACCAGCGTGCTCCCGCTGGTGGAGTGGATGCGGCACGCGCTGCTGAAGGCCACGGCGGCCTTGATGGTGCCGCTCGTGGACTGGATGTTGGCGCGGTAGTCGCGGGGAGGGATGTACTTCTCCGCGCCGGGGGAGGCGGGTGCGACCGCGTCGGTCGAGGAGGCGGAGGACAGCGCGGACTGCGCCTTGTCGACCGGTTCCCAGACCTCGATGTTGCCCGAGAGCGACTTCACGTACAGGGTTGCTGGCTTCGGGGCGTCTTTCTTCTCCTCGCGCGGGGACACCCGGACCTTGATCCTGCCCGCGATGTTGGACAGACCGAGGTAGTCGTAGAGGGGCCAGTATCCCGTGATCGGGGCCGAGGTGGACTTGACCTCGATGACGCGCGAGTCGAGCTTGAAGTAGTCCGGGGCGCTGTCCTCGACCAGGTTGTCGGCCTTGTCGGTGCCGTCCGTCGCCGCGACGATGGGGCCGACGACCGTGGACAGTTTCGAGTACCGCGCTACCACGAGGGCGAGGTTGTCCATCAGGCGGATGCCGAGGTGGACGTTGTCGATCGACAGCGAGTCGAGGACTGCGTCGCCGGGCACCCAGACGGTCACGCGGATGCTCACGCAGGGCCACGTAACCGAGTCCAGCCCGGGTAGCCTCCGGGGGACGGATAGGTGGAGGGCCTGGGCGTCGCGGTCCCAGTCGGCGGTGACGTGGATGGTGTCGTCGTTCTTGAGGAGCTGGACGGAGAAGCTTGGTCCGGGCGTGCCCTGGCCGGTGCGCCGGACGACGACGTCGCCCGACACGTGGATGTCGTGGGTATCGTATGGTGGGGCATTGTCGGGCTCCGCGATATCCTGCACGAGAGAAAAGCGGTGGCCGGGTCCATAGGTGACGGGGAAGGCAAATTCGACGCGCTCGGTTGGCTTGCCGGAACAGTGGTCGTCCTCTGACCAGGGGAGATCGCCGTCGAAGGGCGGGTAGTCCATATGCGGAGGCTCTAAGACGGGGGCTTTGGATGGGGGATCCGCGTCGGATGGATCCTTTGGCTTGAGCTGCGATGGAGTTAGGTCTCAGGCCGACAAGGAGGTGGTTGGGCGGGCCGGGTTGTATATATATAAGTGTTGGCAGGAGAGGAGGTACGAAGAGTAGGTATGAATCATGAATATAAATGAAATGTTATACTTACGTCGTCCTTCACGGAGGTGATGCTACTGACGAGGAATCCGGTCGTGACGAGGAGTAGCACCAGGCAGGCGGCGGCGTACCGGCAGTTCCTCCAGTTGAGGTAGGGCACTCTCCGTCTGACGCGGTCCCTCCACGTGGGCGTGACAATGTCGAACTCGTCACCGGCTGGACCGCCCATGCTCTCCGGTTCGGCCAGGAGGCCGCGAGTCTCCTCCGGCCGTCCCATGCCGGGCTGCGAGAAGGTCTGGTAGTTCCTGGAGAAGTCTGGCTGTCCTTGCGACGAGGCAGTTGGCGAGGTGGGCGACGTACTCGCTGTGTAAGTGCTTGTGACGGTCGGAGACGGTGTGTACGCGGGCGGTGCCTCTCTGGGGAGGAATGGAGAGGAAGGAGTGTATATGCTCCGTCGTGGGACGTGTGAAGTGCTATGCGGCGCGGTGGAGGGCGCGTAAGCGGAATACGCACCGGCCGTGGACGGCTGATAGTGCGTGGCCCTGCTTGATGTGGGCGACGTGGGTGTATATGCGGAGGAGGAACGGGGTGACGTTGCTCTGGAGGGAGAGTGGTCGTCCGACGGGACGACGGGAGAAGTACTCGTGTCCGCGGCAGGACTAGGACCGTCTATATTGCTGTTGTCGGCAGCTTGTCGCTCCTGACGCGCCTCTCGAGCCTTGCTCTCGGCGGTGCTACCCTGTTCCAGAGACGGGTCGCGGACCAAGACATTCGGTACATGCGGCACATGAGATGAGGTCCCTGTTGTCTGATTACTGGTCACGGTTGCATGTGCGGCGGGAAAATTGCCATCGGCGGGTGAGAGGGCATGGTCTGGATCTTGATCGTCCTCCTGGCCCCCGGTTTCTGGTGATGCTAACGGCTGGGCCTGCTGCGGCAGAGGGGGGGCAGGGTACGCGCCATGACCAGCAAGCGGCTCGACATCCGGGAACTCGTCGTCGCTGTCGATGGAGTAGAGGTTGTCAGAGTAAGGCATGATGGGTAAGGGACTGGGTACGCAAGACGGTCCCGAAACGGCTTGGCGGCGACGTTTGAAACTATGTCCGTGGTTGCCAAGCACAGTTTGTTACCACTTGCGTGGCAACTGAGATACTAGACTCAGGCCTCACTAAGGTAGAGTCGGGAGTGAAGTGTATTCAATTGAGTCGTCAGTGTTTACGAAGACGAGTTACGACGACGATGGGAAGCGATGTATTGTACCGTATGTATGTACTTACATCAGGAGATGTGGAGGGGAGCTGTGACTCTGGGGAGAAATGAAAGACAGGGCCGTGAACACTTTTGAGGTATGACTTCCGAATCCTTCGGCCGTGGCGGTATGCAGTGTGAGTCTATTAGGTACAATAGGCAAGACTTGCTTGGCGACGGGAGTATGTTCGTCAGCAGAGACGATCTTGGCGATAGCCTCAGAGGTTTCCGGCTCTGAAAGACATGTCATGCCACCCGCACTGGACGACGAGAGTGACATTGTCGCCTAACAGGACTAAGTGATTTTAGACTCCGGTTCGTCGTCCACCCAAACCCAGACTGCGTCTATCGAAGCCGTAATAGGAAGCTGCGAAGGTTCTCTGGGCACGTCTGGGCACGATAAAAGCCAATTGTCAGGCCGAGCTTACGGTGGTACGTACTTCCACTGCTGCCCCTCATCCAAACGTCGACCCCACCATCCCAAATGCGGGGCAATTAAGGCTGGTCGCGAAGACGTCAGATGGAAAAGCACGATTCCCATTGGACAGAGTGAAAGATGTCCTGCAGCAGCCCCTCGTCTGCCTTACGAATCCCTACCACACCCTGCATCACCAAAGCATCCTCTTTCACCAGGTAGTAAAGTGCAAGTCCAACTTTAAAGACAGACGCGCATTGAGGCGACGTCAGCCAGCATTTCATCAAAGTCACATTCAATCCCGTGATGGCATGGCGAGATATCTCCCTTGGATTGACTGATATCTAGACTCAAGTGCCCATTATCTGCTTCTAGCTCTAGAACACAAGGCTCGACACGTCATGTCTCTCTTCCTCTCCCTATTGCGACCAACATCTTCTCTTGGTATCTATCTCCTCCTCCTCCTCCTCCTCCTCCTCCTCCTGCTGCTGTATGTCCATTGGCTGGTAAGGTATCCTTCCTGTCAGAACGCCGCCGCCTATGTGAGTGAGCCCCATTCAAATCAACAAATCAAATAGCCCAGCCCGGTTGGGCTGGACTAGCCACCGACGCCCTTAAGATGCGAATATAAAATCTACTGTCCGGTCGAGAATCCGTCCCTTCCTACACACGTACTCTCCCTGAATCTGCGACTCTGTGGCCGCATTATAATGCTAGCACTGGCCATCGCCGTCCTGCCACAATTATTGCAGATCCAACACCCTCTTGGTGTTCTCGTAGACCACCCAGGTGATACTCAGCGCAGGCGCCACCTTGAGGATGTTCGGCGTCAGACCCTTGTACAGGCCGCGGACCCCCTCGTTGCGCACCGTCCTCTGCGCCACGTCCCAGATGCCCGTGTACGTCGGCGGGTGCATGGCGGTGCCCTGCGTCTGCAGCCTGGTCCTGAGCACGTTGAGCGGATACACGATCGTCGCACCCGTGGCCCCCGACGTCGCGCCGATCACCGCCGTCACCACGCTGCCCGGCGCCGCGTCCTCCTCGTGGATCGAGTAGTACCGCGCCTTGTACTTGGTGAAGGTGTGCTTGAGGAACTCGAACGTGCCGATGTCGATGGCGCTGTAGGGGAACATGCCGATGAGGCCCATGGTCAGGCCGCGGTACGCCGCCCGGAACCCGCCGTCCGCCCACATCTTCCGCGCCGTCTGCACCAGGAGCGCGTTGCCTTTCGGTCCGCCCTGCACCGTCTCGCACTGCAGCCGGAACTTGAGCGTGTCGATCGGGTACACGCAGAACTGCGCCGTCATGCCGCCGATTCCGCCCGCGACAAACTTGGACCACGTCTGGATGTGCTGGGGGTCGCCGTGACCTTCGTAGTTGGCGAGCACTTTCTTGGTGAACTCGTACGACCCGAACTGTTGCGCTTATTAGTTTCTGTGTTCAGCGGTATCGCGAGTTGGGTGGTACTCACTCGAATGGCCGACTCTGGCATGATCTTGATAACATTCAGGCCGTTTCCTATGGGGTTTCCAGTCAGTTTCCATCGATACAAGAAGGCGTGGAGATATCTCTCACCTGCGAAAAATGTCCGGAACCCGCCAGCTTTCCAGAGGTGAACGACAGCATCGCCGATCGGTCGGTATGAGTTCCGCAGAGCGGTGATGATGCGACCACGCTTGACGGCATCGATGGCCACGGTGGTTGATGTCTGCGTGTTAACGAGAAGGTAGACCTTCAGACGGTCGAGCGGCGCGGTAGCAGTACGCGAGACTCCGCCAGAGACGGCACCGGCGAGGAAATAACCTGGGTGAGGTAGGTACTCAGTCAGTTTGGATTTCGCAGACTTGGTAGCGATCTGGCGGATCTCGTGCGAGTCCAAGGCCTGCTCTTCCTCAAACTGCATCACGGCTGCCTCGTAGTCGTCGTCGTATCCTTCTTTCGAATGCATCGTCGCGGTGTCTCTCTCGTCGCGTTGTCTTTGATCGCCGGATGGTATCGCTTTCTCTGGCGGCAGAGTCTCGGGAGGACTCGGTGGGTTGAGTGGTATCGGTGGTTGACTGGCCAGTTTGACAAGAGTACCAAAGAGAGCTTGAAAAATGAATCCGACCGTACCTAAGCCCTCAAGTGTCTCATCACTAACCATAGAGTCACCCTCCGAGGACACTGTGACAATAGATGCATAGTAGGACCATGCTGCTGCGAGTGGGGAAGTATTGTTGTGGGTTGGCATGAATAGGAGGAAGTCGCTGCAGAGGTCACCAGGACGGTCAGCGCCAACTCGTGACAATTGAAGCTGAGCATCTATTGTGTGCAACACAACGGAATGACCACATTGGAACAAGAAATCACAGGACTCCAGTCCTTTTATAGAGAATTGTTCACTTATAGTGACTCATGACATTATTGTTCTCACGGTTGGGGCCAAGCATCACAGCATCTGCCAAGTCTTTGGAGTCTGCATGTGACCGGGACGAATTTCAAGCCAAGAGAAACGCGACAGAAAAGCGACGGAAACTGAAGATGGGGGAAGAAACGTACCGCCATTCGTCAAAGCTAATATAGCCATCGTTGTTCATGTCGATCTCGCTGAAAAAGCCTTCCAGACGACTATTGGGCACCGCAAGGCCGGCACTCTGGAAGGCCATGCGAAGCTCCTCCTTGCCGACCTTGCCGTCGCCGTTCTTATCGATGGACCGGAATAGCATGAGGAGCTGGCGCTCGGCAGCTTCGACGAAGACTCGGAACTCTAGAGGCACGACATCGAATAATCAGCAAAGAGTTTCTCCTTATCTTGGCCTCTTGCATCCGCAGCCAACCAAATGCACTGACCTTCATATTGGATCTTGCCATCTCCGCTGGTGTCGACCATTTGTATAATGCCGCGGAGCATGTCGTCGGCATTCTTCATTGCTGCAGGGGGCGTGTCAAGTCAGCAACATCCGACATTGCGGTACGGCAGCAGCTACTGACGGTGATCGATCCGCCTCAGTCCCTTCTTCAGCCCCTTGAAGTCCAGCTCTCGTCTGCCCTGGGGATCCAGCCGCATCCATAGCTCCTCCACCCGCTTGTCCCGCTGGTTTTGAGATTCCTCCATCTCGACCTCGAGCTCAGAGACCACCTCTGTGATCTTCATCGCCAAATTATCATGGCATGGACGCCTCGAATTCGGCGGTTATGACGTATGCGGGAATAATTCTCGGGTTTTCCGCAGAGCTCTTTGCGATTGTGGTGTGTCGCTGATGGGCGAAGGGCATGACAGGCTCGAAGAGGACGGAATCGCCGGATCCTGCATGTGGTGCGCCGGACGGGGGCGCTATCGAGGTCTCGGGTTGTTCAAGGGATTGCAGGTCAAAGGACCGGAAATCTCGATTGTGTTTATCCCATGTGGATGTTATCAGGGAACTGCCAGATCCGAAGAGACAGGGGTGTGTCATTAGCTGTCCACTCGCGGCTAGCGCCTGTGTCAGCACCGTGACCCACCCTTTGCCGTGATAGCCTCGCAATCCCCATTTTCAACGTCAGTTGTCAGCCTTGCCGGCTTTGCTTCCGGACAACATCTTTTGAAACGTCCAGGGAACATGATTGCCACGCATACATAGAGACACCGGCAGCAGCTCAGAGCTGGTCCTCTGTCTGCTGTTTTACTGCTGTTTTAATTTAGTATTTCTACTGCATTAACCACCCGAGGATGGCGGCCAACTACTGGGAATCCACCCAGCGGAAGCACTGGCAGTTTACCAAGGACCAGCTCGCCACCATGCGCCAGCAGCTCGAAGACGAGGATCCCGTGCTGGTACAGATGTTCCCCTTGCAGCAGTTGCGGCATCTGAACATCTACTTCAACCAGCGTTAGTTGTTTCCCACCCCGCCTCGCTACACCTCCAAAGTCAGGCGCAACCCCTAACAGAGAGGGACAACAGAAATCAACCGCCTAGGCAAACGCCTCGGCGTCCGCCAGCAGGCGATGGCCACGGCTCAAATGTACCTCAAGCGCTTCTACACGCGCGTCGAGATCCGCCGCACGAATCCGTACCTCGTCCTCGCCACGGCCGTCTACCTCGCCTGCAAGATGGAGGAGTGCCCGCAACACATCCGCCTGGTGGTGTCGGAAGCTAGATCCCTCTGGCCGGCGGATTTCGTCGGCCTCGACACCTCGAAGCTGGGCGAGTGCGAGTTCTTCCTCATATCCGAGATGAACAGCCAGCTGATCGTCCACCAGCCGTACCGGACTCTGACCATGCTGCAGGGGGAGTTCGCTCTCTCCCCGGAAGAGTCCGCTCTCGCGTGGAGCGTCATCAACGATACGTACATGACGGATCTGCCGCTGCTGTACCCGCCGCACGTGATAGCCTGCACGGCCGTATTACTCGCCGTTGTCCTACGACCAACAGGGGGCAACGGCGCTAGCGGCGGACAAGGAGGCGGCAACAACGGCAACCCACAAGCCGGCCTCGCAGCCGCCGCCGCCGCGCTGTCGCAAGCCCGCGCTGCCCAGAGCGGGAACGGAAACACCACCCCGCTCGGGACGCCCGCGTCGTCGCAGGGCAGCCAACCCGACGCGGGCCAGGCGGAGAAGAAGGCCGCGGCGACACCCGATGCCAGGGTCGGCAAGGTGCAGCGCTTCGCGGCGTGGCTGGGCGAGAGCGGCATCTACATCGAGGCCATGGTGGACTCGACGCAGGAGCTCATCTCCTTTTACGAGTGCCACGAGCAGTACAACGACAAGCTCACGCGGGAGCAGATCAACCGCTATGTGAAGGCCAGGGGTCTGGAGAAGTAGGGCTTGGCGGACCCGTTATTCAACACCTGCACGGTCAATGATGAGTTGTTGTGGGAGATTTCAAAATTGCTGCCTTTGTATGGCGTCCGTGCTGTCGGGGCTAAGGATGCGGAACGATGTCGTTACGCGATAACTATGTTTTGGAATGAGCGGCAAGGGTGGCAGTTTACCTCGACACATGGAGAACGGGCTGACTTTGCAATCGCTTTATGTCGCTATTACGATGTCATGCGTCGACTGGCATAAGGCCATTAGCCACACTCATAATACTATCGGCGGTCCGGCCACATGAAACTGCCCCAATTCCATCTCACAAGCCTCTCCATCTCCGTCTGCCTCTGCCTAGTGTCTCCCCGAGTCTAGTGACCTCCATCTGATCATCACTCTTCGTGATGCCGCGGCTCTGGCCAGCCATATTTCCTGTGGCGCCTCCCCGTCCTCTTGCGCCGCGCCACCCTCTTCCGACGCCCTGCCCTCTGGTGGCCTTTTCTTGTTTAGTCAACCTGTCATTGCCCTTGATGTTGCAGTTCTCGACAAGCTTTGCCGTCGAGCCGTCATCATCTTTGTGGTCCTTGCTGTCAATACGAGTCGAAGGCATCGCCCGCCTATGCTAGTGATGGTAACGGCGCTTGCCTTTTCGGTGATTGCTCTGTTTGTGTGCTCGCTCTTTTCCCTTGCCCTGGCCGCCGAGTACCGTGCGCCATGAGCTGATCTCTTCTGGAGAAGGTGGCGTCCTCGACCTCAGGATTGTGAGGGAATGTGGCTCCGAAGCTCGCCGAGGACGAGTCTCCTGCTTGCGTAAGAGCGCGCGGGGCTCCTCTGCGAGACCACCGTCGAGATGTGAAGCGCCCCAACGCTCTTCTACGCCGACAGTTTGGCAGAAATGTTGGTACAGGCGGTTGATTGTATAGATGTCCTGATAGTGCTTCGATTTCGGCGGCAGTAACCTCTCACAAACGCACAGCAGTCTTACGCGCGCCATGTTGCGGCGCAGGGGATCGCTGGCAGGGCCGTCATCGCAGTTCTCCCGGATCTCCATCACGAATAACGGGTCTTCGTGCAGGAGCCAGAGGGTGGCCAACACGGTGAGAAAGATGAGGAACAGCCGGCCTTCCAGGGTGGTTGCGATGTGGCCGTAGGCCAGTGCGATGTGCTGGAGCACATACAGTTCGTCCATTGCATGGACCTGGAGCGCTTCCGGCGGTGTTATCTTTGGCATGTCCTCGGGCACTCTCACCGGCAGCGTGTTATCGTCCTTGTCTCTGGGGCGTTCCGACCATCCACTGACTCCCCGGCAGGCTGCGTACTTGGCCAGCCATAGGAGCACCTTGTAGTCATCGCCGATGATGTCACGAAAGGTGCTGGAAGAGTGATAGAGGTTGACTAGCAAGCGAGGAGGCCAAGGGTACTCGATCGCGCGTCTCTCGCTTCCGAGTTCCAAGGATTCACAGGGAGGTCTGATGTGCTTCTTCTCAGTATTGCGGTATGTCAGCAGAAGGGATATTGCGGAATCTACACATACTTGCTCCCCACAGTCTCCCTGTCTCCCTCGTCCCGGTCTTCCTGGTCGTCCAATGACACGGGCCACTCCAGAATGTCAGGGTGAGGAAGCCATTCCGGACGTGGCCGCTCCAGATCGTTCAGAGATTTTGACCTCTGACGCTTGTTGCCCGGGGGAGGATAAACTGGCCGCCTTCGCTGGCGTTTAGGTTTCTCTTGCTTGGTTGTAGCCATGATGGGGAGGATATTGTCTGAATATATGACCAAGATAATGTACGGTGACAGAGGGTCAGGATCCAAGCTTTTCCTTAGCCCAAGATACCACCATTTACGTCACTGGAGGACCCAATTTTCCGGTGATACTCGTTGGCGAGGAAGTCACGAGTGGTCATGGTTAAGAGTACAGCCAGACCTGCTCGCAGTCTACCTGCCATGCTGGATTTATTCTCGGCTAGATGCCTGGCACGGAAGAAAGCTCGGAGAAGTGGACGTGGAAAGAGCGTCTCTGTAATGGGAAGGCGAACCCCTACTGTTTTCCGCCTAGAAAGGTGTTTTCCTAAGATATCTCCAAGTTGGCAGGTATTTGGTTTCCTCCTTGCTGTGCCCTTGCCCAGGGAGTGGCAATTGTCAGGCTCCTGGCCAGGCTCCTGCTCTTGCTACTGCCCTCGCTACTGCCCTCGCTCCAGGTCCTAGGTCCTTGATCAATTGAAGTATTACCGCGCTCGCGTATGTGTCAATAGATCCAAAGCTCAGGTAGATAATTGAAGCCTTACAATCGATACTCCACGCGAGGCCACTCAATCTCCTCAGCTAGAGATTCGGATTAGCACTGCTTCCGGCAGACTCTGTCACTGCTCGGAGGTAACTTACGGCACATTGCCAATACTTTTTCTTGCGTGGTCGGGAACGGACCGCCAAACCGGGCCAAGTAATAATCGGAGTAAAAGACTCTGGATCTGGGTAGTCCGAGATAGTAACACATGCTCCCATTTGTGTCTCTGAGCGACGTGAAGATCTTGCCGAGTTCCGCGTCCATATTACCGAGTCGTTCACGTGTCCTGGCGAAATCTCTCTCTATCTTTGCTGACAACTTGGACAGTTCACTTGGCGTTGTCATGTCTTTGGAGGCCGCGTCATTCTCAGGGTAAACGACTCGAATGGGAAGCCGCTCGGCCCTCGGCTGGTCATAATAAGCGACCTTGTTGGGGAAGAGAGTTGCATATTCTTGATAATAGCGATTCGTGCCCGCTTGCTCATGGCCATAGGGGCGGTTCGCCTCCATACCAGGCAATATAGGACTTCTTGAACCCATGCTTCGCCAGTGGAGACTTGTCTGTCGTATTTGTTGTTCAGTGCTTTGGTATGCGCGGTGAGATACCGTATCAGCCTCTCTTTGTGACGCGACAGTTGTGTTGGGAGATACCTGTAGGTGCGGTGAATGCTCTGACTATAATCTGACCAAGTTTGCTTGCGAATGTGTGGTTTCCTGATAAACTGTCGCGTAGAGAATTTATACTATGAACTTGCAAAGGGGCGCTTGAGGTTGAGAAGTTTGTAGAAACAATGCTTGAGTTGTGAACTTTCTTCTTCTAATGCACTCTATTTTAGCAAGGTACTTTTGAAACCTCCGTCTGAAGCACGGCAGGGTCGTAACGTAATGAGACCTAGATAAACGCTAAAGTGAGTCACAGGGGCCTACCTACCTACCTTACCAAGAGGTAGTGATTCAACAGCACAGGACCGTGGGGTTGAATGGGACATCCACGGACCCCAAAGGCTCATGACATCCAGGAAACGATGATATCACAAAAACAGTGAGCGCCCTGTTGACATGGTTATCTCCCGCACCTTAATTACGAAGTTCTCTCCATATGCGAGACGTCCATCGCGCCTGCATATGATGTCTATATCAGTGTCATTTGTGTGGCTTGAAAGTCACAGAGCTTCTGCCGATAACATTTTGACTTATCGGATACATTTGTTGAAGCTTTGGAAGGACGAGTTTGATAGGAAGACATTTGGCAATCATGAGAGTCCGAATCGAAGTTGATCAGGGAGTCTTGAATGCATGATACACCAAGTATTCCCTAACTTTATATTCCTTGTAAACTGCGTTGTGTAACTGAAGAAACGTCAAAGAAGAACCTTGGTCTTTGTGCGAAGAAATACCACTCTGATCATCTCTATCAAGACCCTACGAGGTTGACATTGGCCTTCAGACTGAGGTCGGCTTGGTTGGCGGCACTGACGTGAATCGTATAGACATGTATTAATGCAGCTTAAAAGAGTGTTTCAATGATTTTGGTTACAACAGTGGTGCAATTTGTTGTCGAGTTCGAAGCCAAATGCTCGCTACTGTACCAGTACTAGTAGAGGAATCACTCCTTGTCAGCTTTGCTGGCTTTTGAGCTTCTAGATATCTCAATCTTGAGCCTATCAAAGTAACTATCACATCTTTCCTATCTTACTCACAGAGGTGTCACGAGGTGCCGGTATGAAGGAAGAGATGTAGACTTATCAATACTTGGTGATTCATCTATGATGAACTCTGAGTCGTGAACTTGATGAACTCATATAAATATGCCAGTCCCAAACCCAATCCCATAATATCTCTCCATTTTCGATATACTCCATTAAGTCCAGCGGCAGCACCAGCAGACCAGTCTCCGCGCTCTCAGCATCCTGTGTTTCTCAATTCGAAATGCGTTCTCATGCACTTGTCACCATCCTTGCCTTTATGGCTCGAGTAGTGGTACGTCCTTCACAAACTCTGGTTTGAGGTTCCTAGGTGCACATCTTCCAAAGGCAGAACAAATGCTAACTGCGAGTCCTGCCGTCTAAAGGTTGGCTGGCGGATCCCTCGTTCGATAGCCCCAGGCATATATATGGTCCCCGTAGTCAACGGTACTGAGGAAGGCGAGCCAATCCGTCTTGGCGATCTCCCCAACCCCAGCGACATCCACGCGTCGGCTCCCCCGTCTCGCTTCATCGGTCGCAACCCGAGCAGCCTTTACAAGCGCTGGAACCCTCCTGACTGTTACACTATCGAGGGGGAGGAGGATCTTGACCACAACACAACCGACCAAGCGAAGGCTGGCCTAATGACGCAGTGCGGTTCAGGATACTATGTTAAGCCCGGCCATAGCCTCTACACCGTATCGGGGTGCGTGGTCGCGTATTTCTGCCACTGGCAGGTTGACAGGTTAAACCGATACGATGCCCGTTGCACTTCTGGAGATGCGCTCAAATCCTTCCGAGCGATCGATCACGTTTGCGGTGCCTATAAACCGGGGCAGAGGCGCGAGGAAAAGGCTTCACATGCAGGGAACCCGTATGATATTGCCTATGGTGTGGAGTCGTTCTGCACGTCGTTGGGACACAACTTCTGCAGCATGGGACCGTAATTGAGACCTGGTATCACTTTCCGTCATATTTGGTTTTAGGGGTTATGCGAGCAAATCAATGAGGGTATTTATCACGAGGCAGACAGGGATTGGACTAGAAGACACGATGGATAGCGGTGCCATTAGGTGAGAGATATTCCTAGCGTGGATACTCATTTCCCATCTCCAGACTGCTCACCGATGGTCATTTCAACACATAACATCAGTAAACCGGGCAATGAGCACACTGGCCCTCATGTATGTGATTTTGTTGTCAATGGATACTTCTCCTGACTGCAGAGATCAGTACAATCATATACCTTTGTCGGAACCCGCATTAATTCATAGCGAGCTTGAAGGCCAAGGTTGTGACTGGCACTGTAGGAAAGACTTGAAGCTTTGCTTCTTGATATTCAGTCCTTTGACTGAGCACTTCTCGATCAAACATGTGCAGAGCAGAGTTTCGGGCTTTATCTATTACAGTCAGAGCGTTTTCGACTGGGTAGATGACGGATCAAGGGGTGTGGCGGTAGGCATCGATAGGCCAAGGGGCTGCTTTCGGGATGCGCAGTCGAAATTGATACATCATTTTGGAGGATTGGGTGATTGGAAGTGAACGAACAGTACATATGAGAACTCGTTACCTGGTAATAACAGTGGATCGGAGTCATATGTCCAAGCATTTTGTATGGTTCAAGTTCAATGCCCTTTGTATGTGCATCTGAATAACAATACTATGTGAGTTCTCGCCTCTCTTCAATATTATTACTCCTGTCTGCAAAATTGGAGGTATCACATGGTGAAGATATCAGAACATGATCTACTATGCTTATCCTGAGAAACATAAACCCTGACACCAGTGAACTTGTTTTGAAAGACTGAGAACGAAACTTTAGTTTCAGGTCCAGTGGCGCGGCTTGGGTCTGGTTGGAACTTGAATATTGTGACTGAGAGGAGCTCCAGCTGTGGGATGACTTCAGACGCAACTTTCAGGCAGCACGTCTATAATAGGTTTGATCTCCCAGGTCGTATCGTGTTCTTACCGCTACACCATCTCGCCATCCTGCAGCACCTAACCTTAGAGTCTATTACTGGGTCCAATATCTCTCACCACTCGAAACTTCAGTCGCAGAAGCCAAAATGTCTCTTGTGCCCAAGGAGGGACCAGAGCGCTCTCCCTACCACGGCACTTACGCTGACACTGGGATGGGCGATGATGATCAGATGTTCGAGGAGAATCTGGAGATGGAGAATCAGGTGAGCCAATCCACACAGCAGTAGTAGACTTCATCCTAACCGCCAACTGCAGCGACTGATGGGCTCCGTCCCGCTCACCATCAAGATCAGTTACAACAATGTTGTAACATACTTCATCCTTGCCGTCTGAAATGACATGGAGTTTAAGGAACTGCGGGAGCTGATCGACCACCGAATTATGGCCTGTTCCGTGGGGTGCTGCGCAGATCCTGGCGCTCGCCTTCAAGACATCAAGCGGTCGAGCATCGTATCTGTATTTATTGGTCAAGAGGTCATCCCTCTCGAGGAGTTGGAGAGCAATCGGGACCTGTGGATGAGTGTGGTGGACGCGGCGCTTGCGAACTTGATGGGAAGGGTTGCTCGTGATGTGGAGAGAAAGGAAGGTGAAATGACTGAAAAGAAGGAGACGAATTATGCAGGCATGGACGACGGCGGCGTAACTGATCACTGTCATCAGGATTATTTCCTGACGAGAGACGAACGAGAGGAAGAAGACCGGCCAGCAAAGAGACGCCGGACGGACGCTTGGAACTGAGTACGCAAGGGGCCGGTACGCGGGCCTATTCCGACAGTAATGACTTGTCAGCTATTTGCGGTCTGATGCTGATCTTGGGGGATACATGATGTGGTGGCATAAAATAGGTTGTATTGTTGGTTTTCTGATGCGACAATTGTCTGGCAGAACGGAAGTCAGTTAGAATGTCATCCTCTTACTCACCCTAAATAAGTACAGACGTGGTATAATATCTATGGATTAGTGTGTATGTGTATGCTGACGCCAACTCATGAAAAACCTTCTCCTGCTTCAGAACTTGGTCCCAATGCGCGCGAGGACCGGGCCTCCGGTGCCGCAAAGAGGACATGGCGCGTAGACATCATCTTCATCGGTCCCATCGGGGCATATGAGTCGGCCAAAAACCCCATCCCGTGTGGAGATGACGCCGCGGGGCTGGTCTGGTAAGCAGGCGTGTTTATGTACAAGGGACGTACCAAGGGAAATGAGTGGGCGGAGGTCTTACAGGATCGGTTTTCCAGAGTGAGTAGTAGCTGTTCAAATTGGCACCGAAGAGATTCCTAGGGACGGCAATGTTAGGAGTCAAGAGTACAAAGGCCGTTTAGGGGCTTCTGGTATGTACTTACGGTGATGATACACGACTAAACAATTCCACCGATGCGTTGATACCGTAGCAGTATCTCCAGGCCTCGCCGCTGCTCGATCCGGCCGAGCCATATAGTGTAACACTGCCGTCGACCCCGAGGTCGACTGAGGCGTCTGGGAAAAAGGAGTCATGAAAGACGATGCCAAGTGTAACCTGAGGCGTGCTGAAGGGTAGACGTGAGCCATGTTAGCAGTTGAAATGTCTGGTAAGAAGTGCCACTGTACCAGTAACACTATTCAGTGACAAGGGTTAGGAGGGATCCACATACACATGGGCACTGATCTGACCACCGGCCTCGACATCATAGTAGAATGAGGGATTGAATATGCTTATGGATGCGCCATCGGGTTCCTCCTAAGCAGCCGGCAGTTCTCCTTCGTTGGGGAACTGCTGCGAGTAATCCCACTTAGCGAGCGTGGCGTTGACCTGGGCCTTACTGTGCAGCGTTGCTGTGCCCTCGATCCGTCTGAAGATCCTGAAGTTTGGCCCGATGGTGACAAAGCCGGCCACAGCAAAGGTAGCGCCGAAGTTCTGCAAGCCGAAGAGCTCTTGAGGTCCGGTCGAGAATGATGCAAACTTGGAAGTAGAAGCGAAGAATGGATCTTTGGCATCCACTACCGGCACTATTATTTGCTGGGGACATTCTTGATCATTAGTACCTGGCAGAGAGGAAACAAACCTCAGGAGAAACTTCTAAGAACTATTTCATGAACAGGTCACATTCCCAAATGAATACACCACCACGCCTTCTTCCATCATCAGACCTCGAACAAGAACAGACCAGGCGGCGGGTAAGCCTGGAGGTTGAACCTGTTCGAGCCCTCAAACTTGATAGGCTCCTTGAATACCTCGATCGGAAACAGCCAGAGGCCGAAGGCCGTGCAGGGCAACCTCTCCATCATCTCGAACGTCTCGGCGTCGCCCACGAGTCCGTGTCTTGGCGTCGTTTGGTCCGGGACATGAAAGACGGACGCGACCAAATTGTCCCATACCGCACGGCCCCTATCCCAGTCCCGGTCTTCCTCCCGTAGGTGTATTGCGAGCGCCTGGCGTAAGCCTTCGGAAGTAGCGACTTCGTCCTCGGGCGGATCCCGGGGGTTGTTTCTGTGCCGAGGCCAATCCAGGCTCGGGCAGACGTAGATGCGGAACTGGTCGTCCGGGCTTCGTTCTTCGATGCCGAAGGCCTTCTCAAGCTCTTTCCAAGCCCTGGCGAGGGTCGGGATATGGTCATTAAGTCCTACTTCGCGGAGGTCGAGCGATACGCCTGGCCGTGGGTCGGATGCAAACCAGAGAAAGTCACCCGTCGGAGCGCCTCTTCTGCAGAGTGGGAAGTTTTGCGCGAAGTGGTAACGTTCTTCGAAGAATATTCCCATAACTCTCCTGTTGTTTTTAAAGCGCACAGGAAATAGGACAGAGCGGAGTCTACTACGTAGTATCTCGGCGAATGAAGCGGCCGCCAGACGGTGCAGAAAGGCTGGGGTAAGCAGCGGGAGGCCGCTCACTACCAGTGGTGGCGGTCCCAGTAACTGGTCAAAATATAATCTCGACAGGGCGACATGCATGGCTCTATCCGTCTCAGATCAGTACATAATAAAATAACTAGCAAGTAACGTCTTCGAGAAGGAAAGATGGCAGGCAGTAAGGGCGTGAAAGGAGGAGGGAGAGAGAGAGAGCATATACCTACCCTTGATCCTTCGGGTCGAACGCCTTGACATCGTGTAGTAAGTCGGCTAATAAAGTCAAGGGCCTGGCAAATCGGGGCGGCGGGGGAAGGTCACGGCGACGAGTCTGGAAGCCCGGGTGGAGATAGAGAACATCGTGCTCTGGATTCAAATAGAGTGTCCGGGCCGCATGCTGATGGGGGAAGGGTAAGTGTACTCGGTAGTAGTGCCTGAGCGCGGCATCCCGCGACTCGCGATTAACCCACAAGATTGGGCTAAAAGTCGCGGCATACCCTCGTCCCGCAATCTCGAGCTTGTAGCCGCGACTACTAATGACGTTGCCCAAGCGGTTGCGCTCGGTATAGTACCGAGGCCCGGTACCGCGCGGTCGGTGCGGATAGGTGCACTTTACCTCTTCATGGTCGGCAGGCCAGATGGTTATCTCAAGCATGCGATGCCGACGGAGGACGAGCAGCCAGATCTGCAGGCGCAATTCGACGGGCAGACGAGAGAATAGGCCCCATGTGTCGAAGAGAGGTGATGGTTCAGGTCGACCGAAGTAGAGGTCGTTGTAGACCCTCGGGGTTGGAGCTGTGTCAGAATCATGGGCGCTGACGCTCTCCATGAGATGAGCTTGAGCGAAGGAATGTGAGTTGAGCTTCGGTGTGGTGGTGTTGGTAGGTGCAGAGACAATTTGAGAGCGGCGGATGTTGGTGGGAGCAGTCACAATTTGAGAGCGGCGCGGGCATCCCCCCGCCTTTTATAGAAGCTGAGGTGCCTCCTACTTAACCCTTATATGCCAGTAGTCCAATCACTCAACATAGCAATATCAGGCGTTTAGTCCGTGGAGACGGTAACGTCACTGTGGTTGAATTGTGCTTGCACTTTGAAGGTCACGGGAGAAGGATCGGAAAACTAAGAACTGAAGCTTGTGCACTGGCGCTTGAGGAGCGAAATGCAATTTCTTTTTTTTTTTTTTTTCTTTTCTTTTTTTTTTTTGGTAGGCCAAGGGTTCTTTAGATCATCAGGTTACACTCAATTTCAAGAAGGAGTTGGACTACAAGTTAGGCTACAGCCTCGGAGACGTGTAAATAGGACGGGTGAAGGTTGTTGTCAGATTCATCCTAGGTCCCAATCCCTGCTATCATGGCCTCGGACATAAATGACTAAATCAACAGGGACATCGTTTTCATTCTTCTGTTTCTCGTTTCAGCAGGATTGCTGGAACGCATCTAATATGTTTCTATGTTTAGGATGACTGCCAACAGCCATGCCGTAGATAAAAACAGAGCCTCAAACAGCCCGTCTTCTCAATATCTACAAATTTTGCTCAAAAAGTGGCACGACATGTGACCACATATTTCACTTGATCGGCTCACAATATTCCCATTCTGCGCGGTGTTTCCTCACGCCGATTAAGTCCTATATTAGGTAGGTAATAAAAGCCCCGAGGCAGCCCAGCCGCCAGTCGGAACATTTCTTCCGCTAAATTGCGGTTCGCATTTTTGGTTCTTCATCTTCATCACCGCTCCCTCCCTCTTCCCCCCTCTTTCTGCTCATCCGCTTTACGGGCTTGGCGGATGTGGACTCCTCCCGGTGACGAAGCGGTAGCTGGTGATGAGGCGCAGGTCGCGGCTGCGGAACTCGCGCTTGACACCCTCGATCAGCAGCTGCACCTGCAGCTCGCTCCAGGAAAACACGCGCGTGAACAGCGCGGGCGTGTGCGAGGCCACCGACATCTGCATGTGCATCTGCTCGAACCGGCCGAGCTCCTTGAGCGCCGGGTCCTTGGCCCAGGGGCCGATGGGGATCTGAGAAGGTTAGCTCAACCGTCTGCATTGAGAAACAACGAAAAAAGGAAATCTCATCACGAGAAGACAAGGAAACAGGAAAATCGCTCTCACCCTGATCACCCGCTCAGTGACGTCCTCGAACCCGGCGTCGATCATCCACTGCTTGTGCTTGCGGGCGACGTTGATCTGCTTGCCAAACATCCGGCTCGCCTCGTCGAGCTTCTCGACCCACGACTTGGTCCACGTGGCGCGGTCGAAGCTGTCGTCATCACTAAAGATCCAGGCGTCGTACTCCTGCATCTCGCACCAGCCCCCGGGCTTGAGGTGCGTGCGCACCTGGCGGTAGAAGCGGCCCCAGTCGGCCACGGTGCCCGACAGCGCGCGGCCGTGGATGTAGTCGAACTTCTCGTCGTCGCGGTACGTCCAGTCGTCCTCGTAGTCGTCGACGTGGAAGCGGCAGTTGCCGGGCACCCACTCGGGCTGGATGGGCGACAGGTCGACGCCGAAGACGCTGGCCGCCGGGAACTCGTCGGCCATGTCGATGGCCCAGATGCCCGTGCCGCAGCCCAGGTCGAGCACGCGGAAGTCGGACCCGCCGGGGCGGGGTGCGTCCGGGCTGGGGATGTCGAGGGGGGCCGCGAACAGCGCGCCCTGCAGCAGCAGGCGCCAGATGTGGTGCTGCAGGTCCAGGCGCTCCTGCTCCTGCTCGTCGTTGGGCAGCACGTACTGGCCCGAGCGGTAGGCGTGGTAGCGCCGCCCGTTCTCGTACACGTAATTGGTGATGGACGACGTGACGGACCCGGTGCGCGCTGACCCCGGCAGCGACTCGTAGGCAGAGTCGGCATCGTTGAAAGGGTCGTTGTGCTAACCAGGGGTCAGAAAGGTGACATTGAGGTGGTATGGTATACTCATCAAATAAAGGGGGGAAACGCACATCAACCTGAAGCGGTGCATAGACGACGTCGTCATGGTCCTGTTCCTGCTCAGTCGCCTGCGGTACATCCTGCTGCTGCTGCTCAGGTTCCTGTTGTTGCTCCTCCTGCTCCTCCTGCTCCTCCTGTTGCTGTGGCCGCTGTGGTTGTTCCTCGCTCCCCTCGAGCCCAATTTCCGGCTGGGGTTGCGACATCTCTGGGGCTTCGACGGTGTCGACTGTGGGCGTGGCGGTTGGATTGGGCGTTGCCATGGTTCAGCCTTCCACTTTTTGATACCTTGGATCGATTCTTAAAGTGCAAGTCTAGAAATTTAGATGAGATCTGCCGGTAGTTGATACGTTAGATAACCTGATGTCGTGTTGTGGAACGGTGAATCCCACGCGGCACCCCCGCACGGGATCGCCCGAAACGGCGTAGAAATAGTCATCTGTTCCCACTGTCAGAGCGCTATCGGGCCGGACCCACCTGGCGACAAGCCGCGGTACCAGCTCCGGGATAGGCAACTATTCCCGTTCCAAGATACTGCACTAAGTCCAGTGAATATCCAATCCCAGGCCTAGCATGTCCTGCGTGTATGTATACTACTGCAGTAGTCCAGCATGATAAATTATGTTAAATTACGGCAGAAAAGAGGGGTTCGCCCCCAGAATGAGACAATTCCTCGCTGTTTTCCCAGCAGCTTGGGTCGCATAGCGGTGAAAGGATTTAACGTTTCACTGTGCCACTCTGAGTGCTTAAAACACTATCTATGTTGGATCTATCTGACCCTCAGGAAGATAAGGATATAATGGCGCCTCCCTCAGATACAGACAGCAGCAGCAAAAAGAAGCTCGTCGTCGTAGTCGGCGCGACCGGCAACCAGGGCGGGTCCGTAGCCCGACGCTTCCTACAGGACCCTCAGTATGCCGTGCGCGGCCTGACCCGCGACGCCTCGTCGCCGGCGGCCCAGGAGCTGGCAGCGCTCGGCGCAGAGGTGGTGTCGGCCGACCTGGACGACGTCAAGTCCCTCGAGACCGCCTTCGCGGGCGCCAACGTCATCTTCAGCGTCACCAACTACTGGGAGCCCTTCTTCCGGCCGGACTGCAGGGCCAAGGCCCAGGAACTGGGCATCACTTGTCGCCGCTACGCATACGACGTGGAGGTCCGGCAGGGTAAGAACATTGCCGACGCAGCCGCCACCGTGGTCGACTCGCTCGACGACAACGGCTTCCTCGCCTCGACGCTGAGCAACGCGACCAAGTGCAGCAACGGCAAGTTCAACGACCTATACCACTTCGACGCTAAGGCAGATGTGTTTCCGGACTACGTCGACGCCACTCACCCCAAGCTGGCCGCCAAGATGTCGTGTATCCAGACTGGCTTCTTCACCACCAGCCACCGGATCCTCCCGGACTCCTACATGAAGAAGGTCAGTCAGTCAGTCGCTTTCCCTACACCCCTGCACCCGTAATCCCCCTTAGTAAGTACCACGAGGGGAGTGAAAATCAAAGAAGACGACACAGCTGAAAAAAACATTGCCTGGCCAGCTCCCGGACGGGACCTTTGAGATGCGCTTCCCCTGCAGCCCAGACAAGCCGATCCCGCACCTCGACGTCAACGCCGACACGGGCAACTTCGTCTACGCCGTGCACCAGATGTCCCCCGGCAAGGCCTACATGGCGGCCGAGTACGCAACCTGGCCCGAGTTCGCGGCGGCGTGGACCCGCGTCACGGGCCGCCCCCTCGCCTACCGCGAGGTCAGCTTCGACGAGATGGTGGCCGCCACGCCCGACCACGACTGCGGCGTCGAGGTGGCCCTGATGTTCGCCTACAGCTCCGACCCGGGCTACGACGGCGGAATGGACCTGTTGAAGGCCGAGGACCTGCGCAAGGTGAGTTCCCGCCTCACACATGCCCGGTGTCGCACGTGTGTTGGGTAGTGTTTTATCCTATGAAGGGCTCATTTGACTGATTGTCGGGAACTTATAGGCCGGCATCGACTGCCCGATGCTCACCGTAGAAGAGTCGCTGGCGCGGCAAGACTGGACGGCCACTTTAAGCAAGTGAATTCGTCTACGTTGTGAGATAAGAGGGATATATCATATATGTTCATTTAGGCCATATTTGAAACATGTAGAAGGTGGCTGAAATCTTGAACCTGCTGGCTTATGGCTGGATGTGCGTTTCTTCTTTACGCGACATTTGCAGAGCGAGGCGTCGGGGAGACCTTTTTGTGAAGCTAGGTGATGCTGCAGTGCTTAAATAAGTTGATTCCAACAGCGCGTGGTAGATCAGTAGGTACCTTAATTTCTGTCAGCACGGATGGAATTTCATCGACTCCTTTGACTGTATCCATCTCACAGTGCGACCGCCCCTCACATTCTGAGGCTTACATCTAAATGTACCTCTTAAATCATGTTAATATACCTCTAGAGCTCTACACATCACTGCGGGTAGCAATACAAAGAACATCAGAGTCCCACATGATAGTATCCCACCAACTATCCCCATGAACCAACAACCCATCCTTCGTCACCCTCCCAGCCCAAGCATCGATCCTCGCATTACTCCCGCCGCTCATATCCAGCCTCGACAGAAAACACGCCACCTGCGGCGGTCTCGGGAACGACACCTCCGCGCCAAAAGTCACCGGCCACGGTCTCGTCCCAGAGGCGTACTTCTTCTTGCTAAACGGGTACTTCCCCGTCCATATGTCGTTTCTGCCCTCCGCCGGAATCGCCAACCAACCGGCACCCACCTCCCACAGCTGCGTGTTATCCCACGTCCTGAACCGTACCCGGAAACCGTCGTTCTGCACATTCACCGCCTGGACCTGGATGCGTATCCCGTTGTCCTTCTGGATGTCGAGGGTCTGCAGCCAGCAGACTACCTTGGGCGGTTTATCGTAGGCGCGGTCGAACTTCACGGGCATGTCGTAGTTTTTCCAGTAGTTGTGCCCGTTGCCGTTGTCCTCCAGGGTGTGTACCACGCCCGGGTTATCGCCGTTTCCGAGATAGCGAGCGGTGCCGGTTTGAACGGCGAGAGAGTCGTTATGGGCGGGCGGGATCTGCATCCAGTCCATTGCCATGGCATATGGTTCTGTGCCCCAGTAGGTGGGGCGGGGACACCCGTTGTCGAGGGTGCCGCGGATGCGGAGGTTGTCGGAGCGCTCGAAGTCGAGTTGGCTGAGGCCATAGATGAGCGTGTCGCCTGATCTGCCGGGTAGACGCTGGTGAGTGAATCCTTTGCCATGGTAGACAACGATTCTTCCGGCGCGCTGGTGGAAGGGAAGTCTTTCTTGCAGACCGGAGATTCGGATCACGCGCTTGGTCCATTCCTCCAGCTGTCTATGTGCCTTGTTGAATGCGGCTTGGTTGGCCCTGGCCTCGTCCAGTTCGTCGGCGCAGAGATTTCCGTACATGTCCTCCAGGGAGTCCTGCAATTTGCGGACAACTGGTAGCACGTCCCGGTATACTACGATGTGAGATGATTAGCAATGGCGTGAGTGTCAATGCTTAGTGATGAAGACAGACCGTTCTGGAAGATTCTAAGGTTATGCAATGCCGAGGCCGTCACCGTCAGAGTCGCATTGACCCTGTTGTTGAAGTCCAGGAATATGTCGTTTCTGCTTCTTCCGAGATTTCCAGGGATGGTGCCGGTAAAGTCTTTTTGCTCCCTTTCGTACACGCCTTTCCTCGGTTCTCGGTTCTTATCCCCTGTCAGTGAGCGTTGGATCGTCGTCAACTTTGCGTAGGGCTCGATCACCGTGCCATTGTAGATACGACCATTATTGGTCTCGAGCTTATCCTTGTTGGTGTACTCAACTTGCCAGCTCCCTGGAGGCACAGAAGCCACACTGTCCCTTGACTTATCGGCAATGTATTTTCCGATGTCGTCCACGCTCGAGCTGTAGCTTGACTGCGCTCCGTATGCGCCCCCCATCCCCATGCTGGATCCGCCACCGTATCCGGCTTGATATAAGACTCTCTTGTGTCTCTTCAAGATTTCCTCGAAGAAGTCAGTTCCTTCCCTGTTCTCCGCCTTGGCTGGGTAGCATGTTAGCAAAGGTATTACTATCATCGGGGGTCATTGCCTGGATAAGTTCTCGTACAAAAGTCGAGTGGCTTCACTCCCGCTTCCAGGTATTCGGCTACCCAACTTTCGACGTTGTACTTGTTCTTGAAAGCAATTCTCAGAAACTGTTCGCGGAGAGTCTCGTACTCCTCTTCCAGAATGCATCGCACCCGGAGTACTTCGTCATACTCCTTGCAGAAGCTCCGGAAGATATCTGACCAGGCTATGAAACATGCTTTCTCCGGGAATGCTTGGAGCTGGTTGATCAACTAGGCACAGGTGTCAACATCTGTTTTGATCATTGGTAGAGAGTACGTGGCGACATACCTCGCTCACTTCACTCAAGTTGCCCGCCCCGGATGCTGGTTTGCAGATGTTCTCCAGGACCGCCATCAAGCCACTCAACATATCGCGGAGCTCCGGATAGACTGATGCCAGCTCCGTTATGGGGGTGGAAGGTGCACAAGAGAACTGCAACACAGTCTGAATCATTGTGCCAAGCCCCGAACTTGTTGCTATAGTCCCACATATCAGCACAGTATGCTTATCTCAGATGATCAAAATGAGTAGGTACCAATATCATGCGCTTTGTTGAACTCGGTAGCTGCTGCAAGCAAGCTCGCTGACAGCGAAGGCCAGATGTCAGGCTTGTCTTCATACACGTTCCTATCGAGAGAAATCTGTTGTCCATCTTTGAACTTCTCGTCGTTGGTCAAGAAAGGAAACTTCCCAAAGAGTTCATTTCTGCTCCGAGGCAAGAATTCGTCTTCTGCGCCATTGACAAGATTGGCCAAGAGCTCAAGAACTCCATGCTGTAAGGGAGCCATGATAGAGCGGGTTAGTTTCGTTCGCAACTCAAGAACAGGTAGTAGCAGCAGGCTTCCCGGAAGTGAATCTCGCCTTTTCTTATCAACAGACTTCAGTTGTGAGCAACGGGGAAGAATTGTGTAAAGGGGCAATGTGATCAGTCACGAGAGTCCACTAGAGGTAGTATTGCCCGGAGCTGACAATTGTTGCTGCCGCAAGACAGTAGTTGCATGCAAGTCGTTCTGAATCAGGGCATATCCACACCCGCAAAATGCTGAAGCTGGCCTCGAATGCTTGACTTCGCCTCAATGTATCCACACGTCAACAATAAAGATGGAGAGCGAGGCTTGTTCGGGTCTGCCCGTGTCAATAGTATATCCGCTCAGAGCTGAATGTGGGGTAGATTGTGTCACAAAAGCACTTTCTAGTGCTTTGCACAAGCTGGACCCCCTATATACCTTGCGACACATTACCTGCTGTGCTCGCGACTGGTGCATTGTAAGTCGTGCATCATACTATTGCCTTGAGTGACCCATAACAGTCCGGATCAACAGAGCCTAAACACCAACGAAAGGGGCAATCCATAGCGTACTAGATAACCATCCATGTGACCTCGCGGTTTTGTTTAAGCACCCAGCAGAGTTATCGTCTTGTGAAATCGTGGTTCAAGTTGCTGTTGCTTGCTCAAATCCTCTCAGAGTCGTTGTTCATATTTGACGGTACTGCTCAAACATCACAAACATGGCCTCCAGCGAGTTTGTTAACAAGTGGACATATGTTCCAAATGCCAGCTTTGAGAAAGGAAGCCATGTAAGTGACGCTCGTCGGTTCCTAACTGCGACAGAATATTGACATCGCCTAGTTCTACGTCAGAGATACCATCATCCACCTGGACGTTGTCCTGCAGAAACTCAATCCTAACGTCAGATATCTTCACCTGTACTGTGATATACTATCAGTCGCCGCTGCGCCCAAAGATGGGAACCTAATTGTCGCAAGCTTCTGTCCCGGCACCAAGCTTCGCTACATTCACATCTATTCGAGGCAGTTCCTGCCCAGCAATGTTCGGTCTCTGGACCTTGGCCGGCTGCCCAGTCTCAAAGTCAAGATCTTCTTTGAATCGGCAAATACAGACGTTGAGTTATTGACAAGGCAGAAGTGCTCGCGCTACGTCAACGCGAAGCCATCTGGCCCACTCGAGAACGAAAAGCAGCTGGAGACTCTGGTCCAGCAAGTCAAGAGCATCGGGAGGGAGATTCGACTCAACAGCGACGGAGATAACTTCGACTTGGTTGATTTGTACTCAGTGCCATACACCGAAACGGATCCACCCGTATCACCACCTCGAGGTACTATTGCATCTCACAGTGGGCCAACGTAAGTTTACCACGTTCTTTCAAGTCAATATTTAAGAAGGAGTTCTTATGAAGGGAGCTGACTTCGACCGCAGCGAGCTTCTGACCCTCCTCGAGGCACTCTTCAACCATGCCAGCACCCTCCTCCTCAAAGGCAGCGACACATCTGCGGACTGCATCTCCATCTACCGCTTCATCTTAGCGTGCTCAAGCGCGTCCATGGCTGCCAGTAACCTCTTCATCTGCTCACAGAAACTGCTACAGCGTCTGGAACTCCCCTTGCTGTACCCAGACACGGAGAAATCCACGACGGTCTTGCGCGTGACGGTGCCATCCCTGAGCTTCGGTCAGTACGAGAAGCAGTTCGAGGCAAACATGGAGGGCGCAAAGATGCTTGCTGCCGACATCAAGGAACTGGATACCGACGAGAAGGAGGCCAACTCGGCCAAGGTCATCTTGGACGCAATCGTCAAGAGCATCGAGAGCTTCACCACCAACGCCGAGGCCGACAAGCAGGATGTACGGACGGCCATGGATAATCTCCATTCGGCGAACACTACTGCCGAGGTGTGTGTAACCGTATGGACCGTTCAGACTTGGTGGAGTCGCTAACTGCCAGTGCGTAAAGGAAGCAGCTGAAGAAGTCACGGCTGCCAAAGGTCAGTTCCAGAGGGGGATCGATGAATACGCCGCCCGCAAGGTAAGCCATAAGCGAACGTCAAACAGCCACTGCAGATGCTAAACTGTGGCGCAGAAACGCGAGTTTCAGGACCAAATTCTGTCCTCAGTCTGCCAGTGCACCTTCGGCATTGCCGTCGGAGTATTCAGTACGTCTGTCCCATCCCCCAAGAGCAGTCTTTCTTTGTAGCCACTAATAAACGCCCTCCCCCTAGCAATGGGTGCTGGATCGGCCCTCGCCACAGGTAACATCGTCAAGGTCATTGCTTTGGTAAGTTCCCCCCGCACTTCCTCCCAAATCTCAGTATGGAAATTCAGTACCTAACCAGTGACACAGGTCGACGATGGAAAGGAGCTCGTAAGCAACGGTGAGAAACTCATGCACGTCCTCAAAAAGCTCGCCGAGGTGGTTGCCAAAGTGGCCCCCAAACTGTACACATCCTACAAGGCAGACAAGGCCATGGGCAACACCACACAGGACTACCAGAAAGTGGCAACCGATGCCCAGAACCTAGCCACCCGATGTAAGAACCCCCTCTCTGAAAACACGCCCAATGGAACTCAGATGCTCATCATATCCGCAGCAACCGCCCTACCAAGCCTCGCAACCGAGCCATTCGACTACGTCTCCCTCATGGCCGACTGGGAAGAACTTAGAGAAACCATCGACCTAACCTTCATCGAGGTCAGCGTGCACCCCCTCCCTCCCTCCCTCCGAATGTCCCAACTCACTACTGACCCCCTCGCCAGTTCAAAGCAATGCTCGGATCCGACCTCGTATCCGGTCTCGAACCCTACCGCACCTCCCTCCGCAAAATGTGCATCAGAGGGCAATCCGTCCTCGACGCCCGGCGCCTCGCCCAAGACGAAGTATCCCGCTACCTCCGCAATACCGCTGAGGTCTCCGCCCGCACCGCCCGGGGCCGCCAAATCTCCGCCATGAAGTCTGAGCTATCCGGGGGCGCCGCGGGCAAGAGCTCCTCCCTCCTCGCCGGCTTCTGCCGCGCCATCAAGGAAGCCGACCTCGCCGCCGCGAAGCGTGATTTGTTCGTGCTGTTCCACACGTGCTGCAACAGCGTCATGTATCTCGTCGCGGCGTCGACGTACCCCAGTTTCTCCGGGGCCAAGGTGAGGATCGCGGCGGACATGTCGCTTGCGCAGTTCCAGGCCGCGGTGGTGAAGTTGAAGGACTGGCAGGTCGAGGGGCTGACGAGGTTGGGCTCGGCGGGGGATTATGATCTCGGGCTTGATACGGCGAGTGACGAGCGGGGGGTGTTTGGGCCGGACTGGAGGGCCGTGTTGAGGGGTGAGAAGAGGGTACGGTTGGCGGTGCCGTATGATTTGAGCGATTTGGGGAGCAGTTTTGGGATGAGGGTTGAGAAGCTTAGGTAAGTTTGACTTTCCATCCGTACCTACGACGAGGGACGACTGGCTAACGCGATGAAAAAACTGGGTAGCTTGACGTTGAAGGACCTTGCGTTAAGGAAAGATCTCCTGCCGCCCAAGACAGGGGGAAAGACGAGCGTGACAAAGCTTCACTACACGGTAGTGTTTGGCCCGCAATGCAAGGACCGGGACAAGAGGGGAGAAGTGATTCAGTATTATATGAAGCCGACGCCTACCGCGCGCAGGAGCGCGATCAGCGGAGAGCAGAAGAGCTCGCAGCTGTGGAACGACAAGACGGAAGTGTATGCAAAGCCGACGCCGCTGGCACAGATTTCCATCAACCTAGACGAGGAGGAGGTCAAGATGTGGGATCTTGAGTCTGTGTCGGGGATTGAGATTGAGATGGGGTGCAAGGTGCATACGAGTATGTGACAGCTCTCCTCTTCAGACATGAGCTGTACGTAGTTGAGCCTTAACTTTTGTCCCCTCCTGATCCCAGTGCACCGATATTGGCTCGTGGTTACCCGAGAACTTCTGTCCTGCGAACCACAGCTCGAAACGTAGGTCAGCCGGGGCAACGATCACCTTCACGTCGAATTGACATATAGAGAAAGTGTATCCTCGCTTGAAGCAACTCCCTCGCTTGTTCTTGAGGATCAACTGTTCCTGTCTCACGCCTTCAAGATTGCTCTTGACGTCACTTCTGCTTCGGGTCGTATTGGTCAATGCGGATGTCTTCGTTGAAGTGCAGCGTCGACGAGTAGACTTCCTGCACGATGACACCGTAGCTCGCACGAGCGATCCGTGTCGCTAGTACGGGTGCTGTGCCGCCCGTCTGCCATCTTTGATGTTGGTCTAACAGGAGGCCACGGGCAACCACGAGCTGCGGGTCATTACACGGAATCACAGCTATACGGTTGGCGTTGGGATGCTGATAGGAGAGGAAGCGTTGCTGCAGCTGACTCCGAATATGGGCTGAACTGCCGAGGCCCCCCTGACAACACCATGTATTGCTGTTTCACGGGTCGTTGATTAGCGTCTTGCTCCCTGCCGTGAGAACCTTTACTTTTCGTGTTTCATTTCCTCACTCTTAGCTTTCACTCACTAGCTGCTGGGTATGGCTATTATCTCTTAACCAGTCAAGCTCTTCAACGATCTTCCTAACGATATCCTCAACCTGGGGTCGAAGAGTGATACTATTTCCTGCCTTTTCAATCCATTCCAGATCGGTCAGTCTCGATCGGACGTACTCGGTATTCACCTATACGAAATAGGATTATGGGAACTTACAGAGAGAAGATCATCCGGCCATTTTCTATGCCCAGTCCAGGGTGACCGAAGCCATGAGACACCCCTACCATCAGAATCCTCAACACCGGCTGCATATACGCCCGCTCGCCAAACTTGTGCTTCAACGACTGAAAGGTATGAGTGCGCTCAAGCTGCTCGGGATGGTCAGGTGGCAGCGTCGCAGCGGAATCGGGATATTGCCCCAATCGTTGCGCGACCAGACGCACGAACATCCGATCAATCACTGTCGCACCAATCCTATACCTTATTTGACGTATAAATAAAGGCAGTTAGAGGTAGTAAAAGTGTGACAGAGGCGTGTGTCAGAAGAAGGGGGGAAAATAAAAAGAAAAGGAAAAAAAGAATGGGGGAAAAAAGCGGGAGCTTGAAGCTCCCCAGGCGCATGGGGGCCGGCGGAATGAGCACCGAGCAGGAGTTGAACTAAGCACCTCCGCTGGCAGACAATGCGCGCGGTTGCGTGGTTAATCCACTAAGCCACCCACCGACTGAATACTATAGTGTAACCGATAACTCGGTTATAGACTCAGGACCGACAGGAGGCCAGCGGGTTAGCCCAGAAATGGCCCTTGCGGATTGTAAGAACGCGTCTCTTGATATTGCATTCCAAGATACTTTGGTATCAGCGCGGTCTACAGATGTCGAGAGCTCCAACAGCGCACTGGTCTTCATTTCGATAAATAACCATAGATATTGAAGCCCTGGCACAATTAGAACCTTGGACGCCGTAGTCAAGCCCGAAAAGGTATTGTACCCGATCTTGGAGTTTTAGGACAGCCTACGCTAACGGATTGCTGCAGTCGTTATCAGGTAGTACGAAGGAGACCATGCCGGTGTGCATCATTGGAATCGTCGGGCTGGAATCATTGGCCCAGCCAGGATGGATGGTGACGGCGTCGTCGCGGTGAGATCGGAATCACGCTGAACCACCAATTCAAAGTCTGGGCCATCAACTTCTTCTGTGCTTGAGTATATCCTACCGTGGAGCTGTTTCGCCTCGCACTGAGGTGTCGGCACTTCCTGGATTGGATAAGTGCTTACTTTGAGGTCTGGCTGAAAGCATGGGAATAAGGTTGCATCGCAGACACCCGGCAGATGATAGCTGGCTTCGGTTCCAGCTGAACGTGAGAGCTAGCCAGACAGGGCTGCATGCATCACTGCACGACCGTTGGTGGCTTGCGTCCTGGTACGGATGTAGGATGAAGGCCGAGAAGCGAGAGAAAACGGCGGCAATCTATTATGTGGTAACCAACAGGTATTTATGAATCATGGCATATGACCTGTTCCGGAGAAGCCGCACGAGATCGCGAACTTGCACCTCTGTACGTACATGTATATACATGCCGTGGATATATGTACTTAGATCTACGAAGACTATAAAAAGGCCGTCATATCTGTCCTGTCATGTTTTGCCTTCCTGTCACTCCACAGTCTCCGACCCAACTACGACCCGTCTTACACTGATCTAAGGGCAAACATGGCACCAGTATCTTTCATCGCAGTCATCCTCTTGGCCATGGCGCAAGCCGTTCTCTCAGCGAGCTGCGACTCCAACAACTGTGCCCGAGCAGTCACCGGCTCGCGCACCGGCAAGATGCCCGACGTAACGTCTCGCAGAGCTGACTGCTCCAGTTACATGTTGGCCACAGTAACGCCCGCCACCTCGTGAGTTCACAACGCCCAACTGCCTCTCACACATACAACTCACGCAAGATATGCAGAACCGCCACAGCAACAGCTACTATTACTACCACTATCACGCTGGGCGCCCCTCTGATGCCGAAGGCCCGCGACCTGGCCCCCAGGCAGGTCACGGTCAGGCCCAGCTCTGTCCCCGCCTACGCCAGTGACTCCTGCAAGGGAACGGCATACAGCAGCGCCTGCTCGTGCTGGGGCATCACGGCTAACACCACGACGGTGGCTGCACCCGTAACAACCACGACCCTAACTGTGACAGCTACGGCCACGGCATGTCCGGTCAGCCTGACGCTGTGCGGAGCCGCTTGCGTCAACACAGCCGTAGATGCCAGCAATTGCGGTTTCTGCGGAAACACGGTAGGCGATCTTTCGAATATATCCTCTATCGGTTGCCGTTGGCCTTGCTAACGCGCACTTAGTGCTCGTCCGATGCAACCTGTGTTGCAGGCTCGTGCGTTCTTTCCACCTGTCCAGTAAGTTCATCCTGCGCCGGTGGCATTTCGGCCTGCACCGCCGGCTGCCTCTGCGGTAGGACAGCCGGGGGGAACGTGTGTATTTACGACGGCGGCTGCGGCACTGTTGCCTACTGCGACGTCAACAGCGACTGCCCAGCTGGTTACGTATGTGCGCTGGACACTTGCTGCACACGGAACAACTGTTTGAGAATGTGCGATGGGCCTATCGTTGGGAAGAGATTCGGTGATTTTGGGTCCGATGCGCTGAGTGAGAGGAACTGGAACTCTTCATTTGTTCGCCTTGAGGGGTGACTGTATTTGACAGTGTTTCTTTCCTGGTGGTGCTATGTATGAATATATATCTTCAGAGATCGTGGAAGGATGACCTAGCAACTTATAGGTACCATATGTTCATTCACAGCCTCTAGCAGTAAGTAATTGCCTGCATCAACGCAGCATAATCTGACTCATCTATTCCCGACTGCTCACTTGGAGACCCAATGCGTCTTGTCTTGAATAGTGAGGGTTATAAGGTTTTGCGAGTGCAGAACTCAGGCCATGGAATCTTCTGACCAGACGGGACGAACAGCATACGGAAAGTACACCAAAGCCATCATCAGTGGACAGTGTACTACATCGGCAAAAAGCATGATCTACCTGGACTCAGCGCTCGTGTTCAATAAGGGTTCGAAATGCATACTGCATTTATGTAGCAAATGCGCTGTTGACATCCGACAAGAAGACAAGGATCTTCTCCCTGAAAGCCTTACAGTCATCCTTCCTAGAAAGCTTTCGAAACGACACATTACCCCATTCGCTCTCCGGATCGAGGCATGTTAGACACGACTTCACAAGGTTTGCGTAGCCTTTGCCCATGGCTGGTGGCAGCTTTTGGTCCACAATTGTCACCAGACGCTGCTTGAGTTGGTCTCCTGTATATGCCTGGTCCTTGCTGAGGCCTACCTCCTCCGCCAGCCTACCCATTTCGTAGCGGTTTTTCTTCATGTGTATGAACGACTCCCACAGCCCGATTTCAAGCAGACAAACACCCAGACTGTAGATGTCGTGGCCCATGTTCGGCTGTTTGGTGTGTTCCAGCAACTCGGGATGTCGGTAGATGTCTTTGGCCCAGTTCTTCGGCTCTGGATTCATGCTGCTACCTCGGTATCTCATATATGCCCAGTCAATAAGATACACGCTGCCAAATCCAGGAGGGATATCTCCCGCTCTTGAGTTGATTGGGTCGTATTTGTTGGGATTTGGATCGTCATTCACGTCCTCGGTGGCGCTCAGGTTTTCATTACTGGGCTCGTTGTGGAACTTGAAAGGCTTCTTGGTCTTGATCTCCCGGTATCGAGATTTCCCGCGTAAGCTTCGTTGGCTTGTACGCCGTGTAGGCTTTTGCTGCGTGTTCTTGGAGCCTTGCCCAAAGTTATCCGTGCTTTCGCCTCTTGTGCCAGTCACCCGTCTTACAAGTGCCCCAACCAATCCAGACGCTTTCTGCAAGGTATTGGACCGCACCAGGGGCGGGGGCTTCGTGGCCTCGGACTTCGTCTGTTCAGGCATGCCCGTCGTTGGCTCGCACTCTTTCCCTTTCACTTCAATCAGACCATGAGGGGCCGGAACTTCCTTTCCTTCCTCAGGGGTAAGAAAAAGAATGGCGTCACTTCGGATAGCACAGTGTACCACGCCGGCCGAATGAACCTTGAGCAATGCTTCTGCCAATTGCAGTGCCAAAGAAAATCGTGCCTCAAGGGGGGGTTCCATTCTCTCCCCTTCCTTCTTCTCCTTATCACAGATCAAGTCTCTGAGGGTCTGGTGATCTTTGAAATTTCTAGGCAGGAGAGAAATTAGCCTGTACGTGTCAAACCCAATGTATGGAAGGACACCGGTCTGAAAGCCGGGATTGTCGTCGCATGACCACCATAGCTTCTCTGCAATACTCCCAGCGAGCTTCTTTGCCGTCTCAATATTCTCAGTCCGCCCCCTGAAAGACTCCACGAGCACACCTACTGCTGGACGTTCGGCTTCGAGAAGCGCCGAACCCTTCCAGTGTGCCAATGTTGAATAGATCCCGTTCTTTATGATCTTATCCGTCTTGTGATCATACAGTTTGAAATTGTCGGGATCATCCGCTGTGAGCGACTTTTGTGGCGGTGCAAGCCTGGCCAGTTCAACGATGCTTTGTAGCATCAACATATGCTCATGAATAGTCTTGAAGCCCTCGATATTTGTGGTTTCCTTGAAGAATACCCAGCTCATGCGTTGGAGGGCGGTTTTGACTTCGGGGAGATTTGTCACCGCCGTATCAAGCTGATGTTGGAGGTTTTTCAGCGCCGGTCTGATTGCATGTTGCGCCTCAGGCCCCAGGACATTTACGTTCCCCACAATGGCGGCACGTAGCAGTCTTAGTCTGATGATGCCGAGCTGACTGTCGAATAGACGCATTTGTGCGGAGGATTCAATAGCTCCAGTGTAGCTCCGGACGAGTTCGCGGAGCCTTTGCGCTAGGGAGATGCATGAATCGATGGTGCCTACTATGTCCATGCTGAGGGCACTTGTCGCGGATGATCTGTAATGTGTACCCGGATGAAATACAGTGACCACTAGATAAGGTAGGCAATGTGAGAGTTTAAGAGTGGGAGAAATGTTGAAGAGGAATAGGCAAATCACCCATGGTATGCCGCCGCAGCGCACTCGTATTTCTCATCTTCGGACGCACATATAAGGCATCTTGCACCAATGCATGTCAAGAAGTCTGACTACAGGAAATATATGTGGCTTATTTTCAATTTGGGAAAAAGTTACGTGTGGCAACACTCCATTGGACGAGCCTATTTGGCAATGGCGGTATGTTCGCCTTACTTTTCTCCAAGTCATGCAATCTGCAGCATGCCAGCATCCAAACCATTGATGCATTGATAACTTGAACCGCTTCCATTGGTAGATCTCCTGCACCCCATCGCCCGCGCTGATGGAAAGGTTTCGCGACGCAAAACGCAACAGCCGCACCGATACCAGCCGGTCCTATTTGATACTGTAGCTCGTCATCCGTCAAGGTAATGGCAAGTGTACACGTGAACGAACTCTCCCCGCCCACCCCCTTCCCCCCTTCCCCCCTTCCCCCCAAATTTTCATGCCACTGCAATGCTATACTGCGGGCTTGCCGAGGCTGTAAACAGTATTATGCAGCCAAGAGGTGATCTCTTGCCAATGGACAATGCGATGGAGGGTGGCCACAGTATGGTTAGACAGACAACACGGTGTTGTGGGCCGAGCCTGGTGGCTAGAAGAAAACCTGAATCACTATACCACGCGACATTTTATCCGTAGTGATGTTGTATTAGAGAAGAGTTATGAAATTAGACGATGGATATCTGAACATACGTGACAACAATAGTGTCTGTCTAGAGAAAACTAAGAAAGCCAGGAGAACTAATCAAACGCCCGAGCTGTGATGTTCAAACTGACCTTGTAACATGAGCCTATGAGGATCTAATGATGAAAAGTGAAAGTAGTTGCCCCACGCATCCCCCCGTCAAGGACCTTACACCAGTGCTAATACACCCTGCTTCATTCCCTCTTTCAGGCCTTCGGCGATTAGACACAGTCGACAGTGCTCTGTGTTACTCAACCGATAAAGATATGGCGCGTAACTCCAGAAAAGTACTCTGGACCGGCCGGCTGCAGACAACCTATACCCCCTGGTCAGAGTCATCCGATATCTCAACGGCATTATCGTGGCTGGGGTTATTGTTGCTGGTTAGGCCAGGAAGCGAGAGAGCCGCCATCTCTCTGCCGTTGGTGTCTTGCTGAATGCCTGCTATACCGGTGGCCGCACCCACGCTTTCCCCAACAGGGACAGACCCCGCAACCCGAGCAACCTCATCGCCTCCGCCCCTCTTGGCTCTCCGCTTGCGGTTCGGCACGGGCCCCGTATAGAGTGAACACGCAGACGCAGTATCGAACCACTTGCAGTTAGAACAACAGTTGTGGAAGCTTCCTATCAGCACCCGACATGTCAAAAAGGGGCCAAGTGCATTCTTGACCCTCTTATCGGCGCACTGGTCACATGATTTGAGACTATCCTGTCCACGGGAGTGAATAAGGAGGCCGTTGACGTAGCTTGCTCGCTGTGAGGCAATCTGCCGTGAGTTTATCCATCCCTGGACGAAGTAGATGAACTCCCGTGAAGGAAGTTTGTAGATTTCTTGCTGAGCGTCGCGGGTCAGAAAGTTTTCCCGGAGAGCTTCCCTGATGTTGATGGCTACGGCGGGAATGGCGGGCTCCACTTTGGCTGCGTTCCAGCGCTGGACGCTGACGTTGTCTTCATACTCGGACTCTTTGACTGTTGCGTTCGGTCGGCCGGGCGGTCGACCTCGGCGTAAAGGCTTGAAGGTGACTGATATGTCACTAGAACCAGAAATTGGTTGGGCTTGGGCCGGTGAGTTGTCTTCGGTCTGAGGTGTCGCTGAAGACTGCGATGGTTCCGGCATTATGGTGGATGTCTGAGGCAGACGGTGCCAAAGTGTGAAGCTGTGGGAACCGGGTTGAGGCCCGAATTCAAATCAATGGCGGTAATGAAGGCGTGTTGAGCGCAGATAATCAAGGCTCAACAATGGCACGCACTTCTCTCGTGTATTGATAGTACAAAGAATAGGGTGTCGGACACAAGCAAGAGGACCTAATGGTGTAGGTTCGATTGTAGTCGCGGGGTGGAGAGCGCTCGTTGTGACAGGTTTGCTTGACTTATAGAAGCAGTAGCTCCTTGATATCGCAAGTAATAACAGCGGCTTGGGCCTACAAGAAAGTCGGAGAATGAAGCTCTCGGGAGGGTGTATTTTGTACGAGGACATCTGTGTCGTCAAGAGTGGATCGACCCACCCAACTTTAATCGGACGACGCCGCACGGGCCACATGTTGCTGAAACGGGTCCGGCGATACGGGCCGGGGGAACTGATGGATGCAGCTACGTAACCGTACACAGTAGGGTAATCCCCCAGGCACATCCATTTCCAACAACCAGAACTCGGGTAGGCGGGACACCACATTGACTGATTGGCCTGCTCGCCTGCTAGCTTTTCACTTCTTGCTTCATCTTTAATTGCCGTCACGATGTCGAATCCAAACGCCCTCTTCCTCCTCGCCGACCACATCAAACTGTCCCTCCTCGAGCGCCAACGAGCCAAGACCCTCAACCTCGAAAGCGACACCCAGGACGGCCACATCGCCCGCTCCCTCGAGCAATTTAAAGATGGCCTCGCATCTCTACAAAGCGAGCTGAACCGCCTCCAGGAAGCAGGCGATGCCAAAGCCGCCGCCATATCCGACACCCTGCCGCAGCTGCAAAAGCAATACGACGACCTAACCTCCCAATTTCACGGCTTCGCCTCCACCGCCAGCACCGCGACGCTGACGCACCCCAACGACCCGGCCCTAGCAGAAGACTTCGCCCACGCGACGTCGACCAAGCCATCTACCTCCCGCAAGACCTCGATCCCGAAGACGGTCCGCTTCTCCGACTCGCCCCTCGACCTCGAGGCCCAGTCCGACGGCCCGGACGCGTCTCGCTCGGCTCTTTTCAACAGTCAACCGTACCGCGACGATCCCTCGGACGGCAGCGCCGGATTCCGAGACCAGGCGGAGGCGCTCGACAATGTCCAGATCCACCAGTACCATCAGCGGATCATGGAGGAGCAGGACGAGCAGCTGGACGTGCTGGGACAGTCGATTGGGAGACAGAGGGAGTTGAGCATGCAGATTGGAGATGAGCTGGACGACCACGTCGCTATGCTAGACGAGACGGAGCGGGTAGTCGATCGGCACCAGAGTAGGCTTGATAGGGGGCGGAAGCAGATCGGACGGATTATGAGGGCGGCGGGGGAGAGTAAGCAGATGGTTGCTATTGTTGTGTTGATCATTATCCTGATCTTGTTGATTGCCGTGGTGAAATAGGTAGGAGGATGGAGATGTGATACAGGTTGGAGGGTTACTGTACTTATCTGTTTTGCGTTGCTGGACTGTCCCTAATGACAGCGGCCAGTCATGATGACATGGTTCGGCGTTCGGTTATGAAATACCAGAGGTGCATGTCTTTTCCGACATATGTGTATAAGGGGAGGTAATTAGTCCCTTGGTATCTACAAACTACCATATATAATATTCTTATTGCACACGGCGGTGCTGCACAGTCTGGTCCGCTCTGTCAACCCGATTTACTGAACAGATCCCTCCACATCTCCTTGAAGCCGTAAGGCTCCATCTTTCTCTCGTATATCCTCGCAGTCTGCTCTCGCGAAAAGCGATCCAGGACGCTCGGCTTCACCTCACTGCTGGGGTTGTTTTTGGGGACAGGCCTGGAGGCGCGTTCCTTGATCTCGTTTGCCAGGAGAGGAGCGACATCGGCGAAACAGTTGTTCAGCTCGCGCTGAAGGCTAAAGTAGGGCTTCTTCGCGAGCTCCGGGGCCATAAGGTTATATGACCGGGTTATGGCATTGAGGTTGTTGACGGCCAATTCCATGTACCCACGCTCTGTTGCCTCCCATGCTGGATCACGGAAGGGCCGGGCAAAGCTTATCTCAGGTTCGGAGCTCGGAGATGTGGCATCTGTTGATGTTGTTGTTCCTTCTACTTTCTTTTCGACATCCGCGGTTTCTCCATCCGCGGCTTCCTGCCGCAACTTGGTCATGACCGGGTCGTCTGTAGCATTAGTCGGAACAGATATCTGGTCCACATTTCGTCGACGCGGATTATGAATTTCCTCCGCCTTGGCATACTCCATGGCTCGGTTCATCTTCTCCTGCAACGTACCGCCAGCAGCCGAGATCATCCTCGCAGCATGCCGCTTCCAGTCGCTCCGAATTCTGGCCCGGAAGTTGCTCGCTGCCTTGATGAGCTCTTGCTGCTTCTCTATCCACGGTGGTACGATCTCCTGACGCTTGATCATATTGTTCATGATATACTCCGTCGTGTCGATAAAAGGGTTATCCGCCCTCGTGTCTCGTTCAACCCCTTTGCCTCTCGGGATATTCTTGAACTGGCCTCGTGCAATGGCATCCTCAATCCTTTCGTTAGCAAGTGCTGCAAGTCCGGTGAGAGTAGCAGGCACCGCCCTCGCGGCTGGCTTAAATCGGTCTCTGAATTCCTGCTTCAACGCCTCTTGCTCCTTCTCAGTCAGAGGCTTACCCCCCTTTTCAAGCTCCTTGAGTCCGAGGCCGGCATATGCAGTAGCCTTGTCACGAGCACTGGCCGCTCGGACGCCGGAACTGACTTTTCGGTCTCGCCGGATTCTCATGTCCACCGGATTGAGCTCCGGTATCCTTGGTTTACCCCTTAGCTCTTTACTCAACGGTTTATGGGCATCTGTGAGCATTCGCAGGACAGCGTCCTCTGTCGATTCTGTTCCAGTCCATGGTGTGGCAGAGGCGATGTCCCGTGACCCTTGTCCCACCGCATTAGACCCCGGCGAGTCCAATCCAGCAGCAGCAAAGGCCGCGGCATTGTCGGACTTGAATTTTGCGTCTGATACTCTCGCGAGCAGGCGCTCTTTTAGTTCCTCGCTGAAACCGGCTTCCTCGAGCACGGCGCGTCGGCCTGACCGTCCTCCTGTGAGGAGTGCTTCCTCGGTCGCATCCTGAAGACGGCGCGATAAAGCTCCTTGCTCGGGCTCTTGGTCCGGAGCTGCCGTGTCCGTTTTGCCGGAATCGGAATTTCCAGGTTCGTCTGAACTTGGCCGCGATGCATGAGAAGCGGAGGATGAAGACCAGCGTGTAACCCGCTTTGTGGTCGGTTGAGGCAGTGCACAGGGGAGAGAATTACGGCGCAAACTGCGCACACAGCGAGCGCAGACGAAAGGCGCCGGCGCCATGAATTACAAGATACTAGAACAGATGGGACGTGTGAAAAAGACAAGTTCAGCGCTGGTGGCAAAGGCTGGACATTGATGATCGTGAAGCTCCATGACGAAGGCGATACGGTAATCTTCACAGTGTTATCTGAGCTTGGAGACTGTGCAATTATCACCGCTCGGGCCTTTATCTCCGAGTCAACTACATCGAAACTCAACCTTGACAACTTCTCGTTTGATGCCACATGGTAGTTCAAAACCTAACGAGGTACCTTACCTTATATGCCTTCCGTTCTCACAGTCCTTCTGGATTGTTGTATCATGTATTCATCGGTGGTGTATCACACACGGCATTTCCTTTGCACGATACCAGCCGAGAATGATGCGAGTCGCGATGACCTGGAACGAACTCACATCCATCTACTTCACCTGAAAGTGCAATGGAAACGTCAACTTTGCCATGAAGAGAGCGAAGAATATACTGGCAGTACAGTCATCGTACCCCAAGTCCTTGGACACCTGTAGACGTGGGAGGCCTGACGCCAACGCACCGTCACGTGGCCCAGGTTTCACAAGGCTCTGAGAGAATGCAGCCCAACCCCATGAACAATCCGCATCTTCCAATCCGTGGGATTGAGCCATTGCAACCCTCAAAAGATAATTCTTCTTCACGACTGTGGCCATGGAGTGGAGGAATCGCCCGCTACAGACCGCCCAACCACGGGACAGGAGGTCCAGCGTGCCCTGCCAGTTCTACGCCCAAGGCCGCTGCCGTAATGGCACCGGCTGCCCATTTTCTCATGCCGATGGAACTCAGAGAGTCGTGACACCACCACAGGCTCTGGTAAACCTCATCGCTGGACTGACAATTCACGAGGCCGATGCTGCACCGCAAGTAGACTCACGACCACGCATTCCGTGTCGGTTCCATTTACGAGGAGCTTGCTCCAAGGGTGACGAGTGTGCATTTGCACACAACATGTCAAAGAACGTGTCTGAGACGGCAGCAGAGGCACAGGTACGTGCATATCAAGAAGCTCTGGCATCTGCGAGTTCTAATCGCGAGCAGGTTGACTCAACACCCGAGACCTGGTGCCGAGAGCTCAGAGGCGCCTTGGTCAGATTTGGAGATGGAGCTGTCGTGGCCAAAGTGAGCTTTCCATCCGACTTCTCCGCTGTCCGTATCAGTCACCTACCCCGCGGGACGACCAACAGCTCTGTTGTCGAGACCCTCGCCTCTCTTGGCTTTGTCGTGGTGCAAGACTGCGTTCGGGTCCTGCCGGTAGCAGATGATGTATACTGTACTGCCCATGTAACAGTCGAGGACCCTCAGTTCGCCAAACGTCTTTGCGATCTCCTTGCTGGTCAAAGGAACGATGGCTTGAGAGCGATAGCCATCAACGCCCCCATGCCCCAGGCAACCAACCACCGCCGAGTCGATTCCAAGAAAGTCTACTGCTCATGGCACAAGCCGACTAGGACCGCTTGGATGAACTTTAGCAACGAGGGTATTGCCGCCAAGGTCGGTTCAAGGTTCACGGCTGGCATTTACGAGGTTCTCGGCCAACGGGTTCAGTGCGACGGACCTACGCGCGGCGAGGGTCATTTGCCGCACTTGGCTTGGACCCTTAAACTGTCAGATCTTCCAGGTCGTGTCAAGAAAAGCGATGTCACTCTCAATATCCCTCCCTCACTCTTTCCGCGCCATGTCGAGATGAGCCGAGCAGCCTATGACCTCGACTTACCGATGGCAAACACAATGATCGAGTCATTACTGCTCCAAGCTGGTCCGCTCGAGTTGTGGGAAGGCAGTCCAGAAGGAACCGGGAAGCGTTTCAAGGCGAAAGCTTGGTTCATGAACGACGCCGATGCAAGGCAGGCGGTCGCTATGTTCAACGACAAGCCTCTGCCGTTCAACAAGAATGGCAAGCTCACGGTTCAGCTCGTGCACTCTGCAAAACTGAAGATATCTGCGGGAGTATTCAGTGCTGCTGAGCAAGAGATAGCCACTCACGAACCAGCCTGGAAGAATCAGCATCTAGTCTACAGGGCATATCCTCCTGCCCATGGCTTTCGGGTTATCAAGATCGAGGGAGGAGTTGCAAAGGATGTTGCCATTGCCAAGAAGACACTGGAAGAGATCCTCGACGGCGAAGTGGTCACGAATGAGGACGGAGCTGTCTGGGTCCCTTCTTTCGGCGCTAACGGTCGTATTTATCAGCGATTGAAGCAGCTTGAGCGTGATCTCGGCATAGTCATCTTGCGCGACAAACGCAGATCTCAGCTTCGCCTTCTGGGACCTCCATCGAGACGTGCGCATGCGCGTGCCGCCATCGTCGAGCTAGCAAAGGCTGATTCGTTTGCGATCTTCACTATTGAGCTTGACGCTCAACAACTCTCCCGTGCCTTCAGAGGCGGTTTCCGCGCTATCGCTGCAGCGATTGGCCACGACAAAGTCACCTTTGACATTGTCTCCAAACCAAAGTGTATACGCGTTTCGGGATCCGAGGCAGATTCCATCCTCGCGCTGGAAATCCTCAATGTCGCACAACCGGCACCAACGGCGAGACCGGAGCCCAGCTCGACTGGCGACTGCGCCATCTGCTGGACGGAAGCCGAGAACCCGGTCCACACACCGTGCGGGCACGTCTACTGCGCCGGCTGCTTCGAGGATCTGTGCTCCGCCGGTGCCAACACCGACGGGTGCGTCCGCTGCCAAGGCGACGCCGGAAAATGCGCCATTGTCCTGGCCTTGGACGAGCTCCAGTCGCACCTAGCGTCTGCGACTCTGGAGGACGTTCTCGAGACTTCTTTCGCAACTTACGTCACCCGCCATTTGGACGACCTGCGACACTGTCCCACGCCAGATTGCGGGCAGATGTACCGGGCCGCAAAGCCATCTGGAGGAGGAGGCGTTGAAGGCACCCCCTGGTTCACGTGTCCCGCCTGCCTCGCGACCGTCTGCATGGCCTGCAATGTCTCGCACGGTGGCCTGTCCTGCGCCGAACACCGCGATAACGCGGCTGGCGGTTACGAGGCTCTGGCGAAGGCGAAGAAGCAGCTCGGCATCCGCGACTGTCCCAAGTGTGGCACTGCGATCGAGAAGACTTTTGGTTGCAATCATATGACCTGTCCGTGTGGGGCCCATATTTGTTGGGTTTGCATGAAGACGTTCTCGAAGGGAGGTCCGGTCTATGAGCACATGCAGCGTGAGCATGGTGGGATTGGGATTGGGTACTACCCGGATCTGGGTTGAGACTGATTCCCACGCAGCTATACCGGCGATGGGAATCTCGTCCAAACCCCGCGTTAACGTATGGCAGAGTGCAACGAGACTTTTCTTTCTCTGAGATGCCCGACACAGCTCCGGACTATGTACCCTTGAGGTCCTGACTGGGACAGTGGTGGCAGCATTGTCCGGCCTCAGGCGCATGTGTTTCCGGACTCTAACGAGATTCGAGATGTTCATGATAATGGCGAGGGATCAGATGGAGATTGTTCAACGTCCTGAAGGAAGCGATACTAATCCCAGATTGTTTATGTGCTACATCTTTCTTAGGGCGTTTGCGGCTACAAGTAGCCACGCGTTTGGTTGCCTCTTATTCAGACAACACTCAGTGACTACCATGACAATCTCTTCGGCCCGGTTTCCACAACTCCCCCGAGACGCCAACTCTTCTCTCAATGTCATGGGTTTAAGTTACAGGCGAGCTAGGTCGGCACCGAGACAGGTTTCCACTCGTTGCTCCCTTAAGGACAGCACTGTACGTCAGAATGTTATCGTTAGCTACAATGAACCATCACTATCGCAATTGCCATGGGCTAGATCCGCAAACTGAAAAGGCTGGAAACATACATATTGACAAATAATGGGATCCTCGATGCAGTAGCCCCTCTCACAGTCAGGCAGTGTTCCCTGGCAGTCACCCGTGTTGATGTTGCAGTCCACTTGATAGCAAGTCTCCTGCCGGTTGAACAGATTATGAGGGCCCGCCACGGCGCCAATAGTGAAGATGGCGATGAGGAGCTTGGACTGCATGGTTCTTCTTGATGATGCGTGTTGGAAATTGGCAATGGCGGACGCAGGAAGGTTGAGGAAAGATGTGATTGAATGGAATTCACCCTCAGAAAAGACAGGTTTCCGTGCTAATTCATGAGATTTATAGTTGTCAAAAAGAAGGATCTTTCGGTATCGATGGCAGTCCTATCGTAATGACTCCTGGCAGGCTTTGAACCACTTCAGCGACGTCGGTGCCACAAGCTCCTCTTCTTCCTGAAGGATTTTGAATCCTATTTCTGGAGGGTTTCCATTGTCAGTGGCGTTGGCTTCATGCCTGGTAAACTCGGGATCGCACAGATGCTGTTCAGTGAGCGGTCCAAGTCGGAAGGATCGATATGCAGTGTGTGCAGGAGCTCGGCCGAATATGTTACGTATAAGGTAAAGATCAGCTAGTGGGCATCAGCTTCCTCGACGCATGCCACAGAATGCATTTTATGGACGTCTTCGACGGACTGAAGGTGCCTACGTCACTGTCTCTAACGTTTCATCTTTGGGCAGCTCGTGGCTATCATCGGAACGGCCAGGAAGGAAGGAAAAAGGTCGGTCTCGTACGAAGTCAAAGAGTCCAGGGCAAAGTAGACCAGTAGTCTAGATCCACCATATCTCCAACGCCTACCTAGGTACCTGGCTATTAATTTACTTGCTCGTCATACATGATAGGTCTGCGGGCATAGTTTCCTCTATTTCTACCACCCTAACCTACAGTCAACTACCCTCTCTTATACTCCCGCCGTACGAGCTCGACCAAATGTCCACCTAAGCAGCCATGGCCATCTGCCCCGGAATTTCAGTAACCCCTGCGAAGCCGTTAGCCATGCCTTCTCTTGCCCGCGGCAATGGAGGGATGTTAACTTACATCCGTCGATCTCGTCACTGGCATACGTCCGAGGGATAGTACACTTCATCGCCTCCTCCGCAGTCTGAACCTTCAAGACGGAGCAGACGTCGCCGTTGCAACGCGCGTCCATGGCGCGTTGAAGCGAGTCGCCCTTCCAGCCGAAGACGTAGTCGCCGTGCTGCGTGTAGCCGTTTCTTCACGATCCGTCAGTCAGCTGCGATGGGGGCCGCGGGGAGGGATTACTCACGGATCGTTTGTGCTCCAGACGAATGGCTGCTCGCCCTTCGGGCCCCATAGCGCCTTGTCGTTGAACTGAGTTGTCTATGGTCCGCACGAGTCAGTACGCGTACATTTCTCAATCGCACGAGCCGGACCGACGCAGAATAGCAACTTACATCCCAAATAACCTCAAACATCACCTGAGGTATCAGGACAGGATGACTTGCAGGGCACTTGTCGGTGGACCGGTCAAAGTTCCCCGAAACTGGGTAGGCGATGTGGGATTTGTGGTCGGGAGAGTCGGTGTTCTTGCCATCCCAGCAGGTGGGAAAGGTAATCACCGAGCGGATGCCCCCCTCGCAGAACCCCGTCGGCAAAGTCTGGCTGTCCGGAGAAGCGCAGTTGACGTGACTGGCGTCCCCGCTCTTCGGCATACACCGATGGCATACCTTGGGATCGTTCCCCTTGGCAGTCCGCGCCGCGTCGCCCACCAGCATCCGGAACCCGGGCTTGAAGGCTGTCACCTTCTTGCCGTCGTACGGCGGTATATAGTACACGGTGATCCCGCCGTCGGCGTGGAGCCCCTGGCTTACACCCTGCGGCACGCGCTTGTACGTCCCGTTGCGGGCGCGGTAGTACAGGACGGCCGTCCAGTAGTTGGAGAAGTCCTCCGAGAAGGTGCAGCTGGTGCATGTCGACTCCGTGGGCAGGTCGTGCGTGGCCGGGTCCATAGTGGCGTTGAAGGAGTTGCCGCCGACGATCTGGTGCAGATGTGGTGACGGTATCTGGCCGGGGGTCACCAGGGGGTCGAGACGGTCGATGACGAGCTTCGAGCAGCTGAACCGCATCATCGGCATGCTTGCGCTCTGCGTGGCGCCATGCTCCACGATGAGCGCGAGGGCGAGGGCCTTCCAGTGCATCTTGGTCAGAATGCGTTTAGTGTTGATGTGAGGTTGTAGAAGCCTTGGCAGGGGTAGATTGCACAAGTTGCTGGACCGACGACTCGTATATAAGAAGACATGGTCTTGCCACTGCTTCTTCACTACGCTTAACTCTCCTCCCATATACCGTGTCGGGCCGCTCGGGCGACCGTCGCCATGCTTACCGCTTGTTTATGTTAATTTGCTGCATATTGGAGACTTTAGCCAGGGGGGGTCACGACAGGTGTAGATCGCTGTCGCCTATCACAGTTTAATCGCATATTGCCTGTAGTTCAGTCCGACGATGCGAGTTACCCATATGGCATGTGGAAGCCCCTGCCTTATCTCAGCGCGACCCTTTCGCGGGTTCAGAAGTGATCTCCGAATTGTGTGAAAGTTTCATCTCATATTTGCCATAGCTTGTGACCGATACTCGGCAGCTTAGATAGCACCAGACACGATTGTACCGGTAAGAGGCATGCGCTATGATTGGCTAGCCGACTTTGCTTCTTTGGACCGCCCGTGTGGTTTCGTACGAACGCCTATGATAGCCGTTGAGCCCAGCGTCACTTAGTCGTCGACATTGCCCGAGGATTTCTTCTCGTTGGTTCCTTTTCATATCGTGTCTCCCTGGTGCATTTGTCGTGTACTGTTCTTAGAATCTCCCCTCTCATAGTTGTGATGTCCCTCGGAAGTTGGATTCTCCGCTGCGTTTCGACTGCTCATGGCCTTTCCAGCCTCCCCCGTCTGTCTGTTCAAACCGATAGGACTGGAGTTGAGTTCAGGCGAATCACTCACGAACTCCTTAGCCAGCAACACCAGCGTCATCCCCAGGAAACCAAGCACAACAAACATGGGGCTCATCTCAAGCAAGATATAAAGCCTCGCCCGCCACCTGATCGTGGAGGCAACTCCGCCCGCAGCTGAAAGTAGAGTAATCAACAGCCCCGGCCGCCCATGCGCGGCGAACCGTAACGCCCCTGAGAACGTAGGCAACAGAGCATGCCGGACGTAATGCCATAGCATCAATGCCACGGTCGGGACTTTGGTCCAGTGTGCCACCAGCGCCTGGCTGAGGGCTTGATGTTCCGCCTTGTTGCCGGCCGGAAGTTTGGAGACGGCGATGGGGCAGGAGACGGTGTGTGTGCCGCGGCAGAAGATGTAGTCAAGTATCATGAGCATGTACACGCCAGTAGCAATTCTGCACAGATGCATAGCTCCCTCTAACGACACGATCACGGCCCTCGGCGAGCTGCGAAACCTCTCTTGTGTTGATCGTGGCAGACGGCCATTGTTGAGTAGCAGTACCTGCGTTGTTAAGATAGCGAGGACGCCAAAGAGATATGTCTGTAGGGTTGAAAAGACCGCCCAAGACCAGGAGTAGGATAGGGTCTGGTCGACGAAGACATCCGGGTTCGACAAGGCGAGACGCAGATCGTCCATGGGGTGGTAAAACATGAAAGCGCCCAGCCAGGGGACAAGGGTGCGGCGAATGTGGTTGATGAGGATGGCGACGACGGCTTGCAAGAAGGCGACGCGGTAGCCGTCTGCCAGCAAGGCATCTTTGAGACGTTTGGAGCTGTCCCGGCCGCCAAAGTTGGCTCTGCTGATACTGAAGAGGGCTTTGAACTTGGGGATAATGGAGTCGGGCAGCCAACTCAAGAGGGGCGTCGTCGCCTTCCGGGAGAGCCACGGGGCGCAATCGGGGATCAAGAGACGGATTCGACGTAGAGGATTAGCGGCAGGTAGATACAAGTGCACCGGAATGGCTGCAAAAGACGATGGATGTTGCCTCCGCAGGTGGGTGTCGTTCATCCTCGGTATATCCTTGGTTCTGGAGCTGCCCTCACCACAGTCGGTGTGATCTGAGAGCGTCATTTTGGCCGGCCAGTCTGTAGCTCGGGTTACTGTCCATCAGAATGTAAAGCAGGCCAAGTCGTAGAGGTGTGAAGGCTATCTGCTGCCTGTCGATCGATCCGCGGAAGGAAGCAAATGGCTTCGCCGCATCTTCAGCCACAGTGCTGGGAGTCTTTAAATCCCCGTATCTTGTGATTCCCTGCACTACCGAACAATGTGATACATATTCGTGCCGTCCAGTCTCTGAATTTGACGTGTTGTCGGGCTGCTCTGTTGCTCTGTGAAGACGCGTGAACTGTCGCTCCAAGGCAGTCAACCTCGCCGGTGGGTCCACTAAAGCACAGGCATTTAGGCGAGGACACCCGGACACTGCAGCACTGCAGCACTGCAGCAAATTTCGGATAGCCGATAAGCCCAGCATCGTCTGCTTGAGGAAAGAAACAGAGACAGAGCGCCCCCTTCCATCTTAACTTGTCACCCTGGGACAGCAAAAGGTCAAGTCAAGATCTGGCATCGGCCACCATCAGAAACAAAAGGGTATTCCCACGACAGTGACAGGATTTGAACCTGTGCGGCCGAAGCCATATGATTTCTAGTCATACCCATTAACCACTCTGGCACACTGTCTTGGTTCCAAAGCTGTTGGACGCTAAACAGCATTATGAGGCAATCTATCTCCACCTCGTGAATCGTTGAAAAAAAAAAAGATGACGAAAACGTGACGAGCAACAAAGTGGTATCCGCAAGTCCTCCCTCCAATCACGAACCAATCCAGAAATCCTCCTCCTTGACAATGTCTCTCAAGGCATTCTGTCCCTTCACGCTGAGCTTCACGTTGGCACCCGCCAAGGCCCTGATCATGACATTATAGGTGTTCAACTCCTGCACCGACAGCCTGCGTCTGCCGGAACCGGGAGTTGGCGGATCTGGCGGCGGCATTTCCTGCGTCTCCGTCCTCCCTCTGGTGTGGCTTCTCGGCGTCCGCGGCTGGAGCACGAGTGGGTTCTCAGGTCTGGCTGTCGGAGGTGGTGTGTTAGGACGAGGTGGTACGTGCGCCGGAACTGCAGAAGCGGCATTGAACGGTATGATGACCGGTGCGGAGAGCAGAGTGTTGATCACACTGTAGGGTCGGGAGGTGGAAGGGTGTGCTGAGTTTTGCACCGGTGCCGCTGGCGGCGCCCCCTGTGCGGCCGACAGGACCGCTACCTCGTGAAGTGCCTCCTCCCAGCTCGATGGAGGAGAAGGCAGTCCCAGTGACCGCGATGGCGCATTGGATCTCCGCGGCAACGGCGTGGGACTGGCATCTGCACGCATACTCAGCATCGTGTCTGTCGTCTCGGCGCAAAGAGCCAACGAGGTGGGCAACTTACCACGGCCTCTGCTGCTAGGGCTCGCCTCTCGGTCGCTCATCTCGTATATATCATCATCGCTCTCCGCCCCATCTGCCTGTGTGTCACGGGTCCTCGGCGTCTTGGGAGTGATGGGAAAATACTCCGTGATAGAATGGTCTCTCTTCCGCTTCCGCGGGGTCATCTTCTCAATCACATCTTCTGGGACCTCGTGGTATTTCAGAGCGTCAACAAGGTGGTCTTCCCACAAATAGAAGCGACAGCTCGGTCGGTTGGCGCATGTCCAGACTAAGTCATTGTCAGATGATGGCTCGCGGCAAGACAGCAAGTTATGAAGACGAATACTGACACTTCATCCCCACATAGGCCAGACTCCGCGAGTTCACGGCTATGCGCTCGACTGCCCTGTCGCCGTGTTTGCAATGCCATACTCCGTCCTTGAATTTTCCCCGCTGATAGTCCGACTCGTGATAGACCGGACTCTCAGAGGATGCCATTGTCTCGTTCGAGTTATGACGGTGGTGGGACGCAGTGATCCCGAAAAGATATTTGGTGAAAAGAGGGAGACAGGACAAAAACTTGCAAACAATCAAGAGATCCCAGAGCCTTCCGGTATAGATTGACGCGATCACAGCATATTATAAAGTCCCATAACCCTGGTATCGCGCGAGGCCTGAGAGCCTAATGTTGAACGCGCTGCAGACGTGTGGTCATGCAAGCACTTCAACTTCCGAGTCGCTGAGGCGGAAGACAAGGCATTCTGCAGTGGTGCAGTGCCAACAACGCACCCATTGTTACAGGGGTCCCCCGCGTGGGATGCTGCTACTGGGGAGGTTGGTTAAGCGCCGTTATCGCGACGAATCTGCAGCCTCCCATGGCAGCTGAGGCTGTGCAGCGACAGCTATCGATTCTTGAATGCACGGTGCTGCGTCAGGCGCATTAGCGGCCGGTGACACTCCGAATACGGTGAACACCACCAACGTCACCGGCGGCCTTGAAAGATTCAGGTGACGGGAATGGCCTGCTCATGATTTGTGTGTTTGTCTTGTCCAGGTTGTATTGCGATGGCTGCAGGGGAACTATTGACCACCTTGGGAGGCCTGGACATGTCTTCAGCTGAGCTGCGTGTTGGTTAGGCAGATGCAAGCGATCCGAATGCTCAAATGCTCAAATGCTCAAATGCTCAAATGCTCAGATGCTGAACGCTCCAATGCCCATGCCCGTATGTCCTCGAGTCTCAAACGGTAGATGCGTCGTTATCTACTACTGCGCATAACAGTCCTTTCCATAGGGTGACTGTTCGCAGACTCTAGCGGAGACCAGTCCAAGACAGCCGCGATCAAGATCGTCTTGGTTGCCTCGAGGTACACATCTTTCGCGGAGCCTGTCGCCGACACCTTTTTAAGGGGACAGAGGACAAACTCTGCAGAAAGCTTGCCGAGGAAACCTGATCGCCCATGTATCTTACCCTCCGAGAGGAGACAGACAGTCTGTTCTGCAAGGAGCAAAATCCGCTGCACACCGAGCCTCCACCCACCCATGTGTGAGGATATGCCGATTAACCGACTTTCTCTGAAGTCTGGCAGACTTGCCATATCATGGCAGGGTCCAAGAAAAGTTCGATAGAACTTCGTCACATAACCAAGCTGAAGTCAGGTCGTCGTGGTAATAGTGCATCAGATTCAGGTACCAAAGTCAAACGTCCGTACGTCGCGGTGCATCACCTGGCACGTCTCATTGATATAAAGAAAATAACAAAAAACAGGAGAAATATCGGGCCTAGAAAACATCCAAACCAGTTCAATAACCTTAGCAATTGCAAAATAAGAGATCATCAAGCGCTGGTGAAGATGCAAAAGTCAAAAGCAAAAAAGTGCAAAAAAAGAAATGAATGTGAATCGAACTAGGTTCGTTGGGTTTCCAAAGATTGGGTAATGGAGTTTTTTGGCCATCCCACGGATCTGTCTGGTAAAAGGCAAGGCAGATATTCGATGTAGGGTGAGCCACTCCTACAAAATCGACTCGTTATTTGACTTCTTAAACCACCTTCAGACTAAGGACCCACAACATGTCACGTGATCTATTCCCCCCTTTCCACTCTCAACAAGAGAGTCAATCTACCTGTAAGTAGATACCCTCTACGCCTGATATTGTTAAGCTTGGACAATATCATAGTGCTTACCTTCCCTGTTTGTGTTGTTCTAGCCCGGAAAACCGTAGTTCAATCTCAAATAAGCATCTAGGCCCCTTGTGTAGCTTCCCGCTCACGAAAGCTGTGACCTGTCTAAGTGTTTCGGCCTTCTAGTCAGATGGGGAAAGATAGAAGGATTGCGAGATGCTTGAAGACACATCACCTGGATCACAGGGAATGTCGATCCCGGAGAGCACATTGCTAGTAACTCTGTCTACGACCTGGGCCAAGGATCCAGGATGACGCCGTCTCGTTCAGCTGTCGTTCAGCATGGGCTTGACGACAACCACCATAGATGTTTACTCCCCGACGCATGTATATCAACATGCTTAGCAGCCCGGTTACCGCAGTACTGATCAAATTGGTCGTACGCTTGTTGCTCCCCAAGTTAAATGTTATTTAGATTTCTGGGGTTTAAACTGAATTGGGTCAACTTACGTGACAGGGCCGCCCCGTGCCTTTCCTTGCTCAGCGGTAACAGGAACACAAGGCTAATTCCATTCAATAGACGTTATATAGAGTGTTGGGCCTCGCAACCTGAGTTGGTCTCCCGACCTCTGCAGACGGACGCCCATGGGTGCCCCAAGTCTGGCTCCAGAGTACCTTGGTTCGACAGCCATTGAACTATCAACGTCCTAGATCCTGACATGATTGCATCCGTTTCCAGGTTTTAAGGCAGATCAGACTCCCATTCAGGATCCGTAAAACCTAACTCTCTTCTCGCACTCGGCAATGGTCACACATATGGCTTGAGTAATCAGTCAAATGATTGTCTCCTTCTGACGTCGAGCGAGTCATAACCCGGCCACCGCGGAGCTCCGGGCTAATGTGCTTTTGACTCAACACTTGCTGAGGTCCTGAGGTCCCGAGGCCCTGAGGTTCTGCAAACTCCTTCAGCAGCACATTGGGATATCGGGCTAGCAAGCGTGGAAACGCAAAGCCCCTGAGAGAAGATGAAAAAAATGTGATATCTTTCTTCGTCAAGAGACTGAACCTACCTGATACTGCTTCAGTCAGATCCAGAATCGAAAGGTATCGGGACACGTGCGTGGATGGACTTTACATGGATAATTCCCACAAGATTGCAGAAATGTAGATAAATAGAACAGCATGCCTAAGGTACCTCGCCTTACCTTGAGCATCACCTAGGTACCTTAGGCGCGGTGTTATCAGTTTCGGGGTACAAAAGGTAGTTTTCGAGAGGTTCAGTCTAGAGTTTAACTCGAAACAGAAGGTTTGTGAAAGGGGGGCTCATCGTGTGACTGTGCATTGGATGTAGACAAAGTGCTAGCGCCAACAGCAGCCAATTCAGAAGTCCGGCCCTGTACTGCTAACTAACTGGTGGCGAACAGGCCAACAATAACAGTTTGCAGGGCCTGCTAATACTGGACCGTTGTTCCAATCGTGCTCACGTTTCCTTCTGCATTATTCTGCAGCACTCTAAGTTCCGGTCCGGTTCCCAGCCGCAAGCCAATCTCTATGCCGACTATTTATTTCTCCTCTGCCAGAATCCTTTTCCTTCCTAAGGAACAGCTTGAGTCTCTAGCTATGTTCCTCCATATCTGCTTCAACCAGTCCACTCTGCAGTGCTTCTTCCTTCCTCCTTCCTTGCGCGGGATATAGCTGTCTGGCCTGCGATAGCGAGCTCTTGACGAGGTGAACATAAGTGACCGAGGTAATTATCTCTATCCCAAGACTTATCTGGATCCTGTGCATCACGGTTTCTCACTCCACATCTTCTAAAGGCCAGCGAATGCGCCGGAGCGCTACTGTCAGGCGTAGACACTTCCCCTCTCTTGAAGGAGTTTCCAGTTGTCGCAGTCTGGTCGCATCCGATATATGTCCGGTCGCAATCTGTCCGCGCATGACCACGATGGCCAGAGCAAGAACCCTCGACCCCGCCTTGAGCTTGAGCACTTTCGCATATATTTTTGATAACCTGAACTCCGAGTCCCAGTCAATTCCTTACTGTTTACCGGGTATACACTCTGTATAAGAGTTCAGCGGGACAGAAGAGCCCTGATGCGATCAACTGGATTGGGAGGTTTGTTGGCCTCTCTTGGTATGTTACTCCCTCCTCCTCTTTGCCTTCCATCACTAACCAGATTGCTAGGAAGTCCGGTCGCCATGACCTTCACTGGCGACTGATTACCTCAACTGGGCCCTCGCGCATTGTTCGAGAGACCGGGCCTTTGGGGAGGGTTGACTTGGCTCTGTTGCGCCAATATTGCCCACCCTACGCTGGACGGATTCGCACCTTCTAGACCGTCCGCGGTCGTGATGGCATCACCTCAGGTACGTTTCCTCTTCGAGCTTCCGCTATAACACAGCAACTTACACCATCCGCAGCACTTGATCATTACCCCTAGAGACAGGAGGAGAACAAGACGAGTTGGGATATCGCACATCAGCGACGATACCCAATGGCACCAGACAGGTATGTCATGTTGTCGATGTTGAAGGCGTCCAAGTGGAAGTCAACTTGAAGACACCATTGCGTTCTGTTATGCGCCCCGATATTCTGTTTTATGCCCCGATACGAGTCTTAGGTTTTATCACATCACCATGGAAGAAAGCCAAGTGGCAAGCAATCACATCACCATGGGCATAGCTAAGTGGCAGCACATAATGAGGAAACCTCGAAGATCTGATTTTTTATCATCTAGCCGGCCGATACTCAGACATGCACTTCCTTTCCTTCATTCATTCCCTTTTCCCCAGCAAATAATCCGTCACAAACGCATGCTCATCGTCCCTCCATATCTTTTGATCCTTATCAGATCAAGCAAGTAACACGCGCAAAGCAGCGAGTATCCTCGCGCAACAGCCAAACTGGCATATCCTCCAAAATATTTACAACACAGCCCCATGGCTGCCTTCTCTCTCCCTCTTCAGCAGAACACATCTGCGTATGCACTCGAGCATATTCCCTTCCCACCAAATAGAAATAC